>VXBL01007273.1:573721-605411 GCA_013400195.1 Aramus guarauna
TTTTTTTTTTTTACTGCTTTGGTTAGAAAACATGGTTCCTACCAGAGTATGGTAGAAGCAGCATCATGAACATTTTTGCCTTTTGATGTAATCTCTTAATAGATAAACATTTAATGGGTGTGGTAAACTAGGGGAAGAAAGTGAGGGTGAGGAACACATTGCCCTGTTGGATATTGAATGTTGCATGAGGGCAGATTTAGTAACTTGCACTCACATTAAATTTTCTTGGCCACTTCTGAAATATACTTTAACTTTTATTGTAGGGAAAAAAATGTAGGGGTTCTTCTTCTTTTTCCTTCTCCGTTCTTCTGCATGCTGTATGTGTTGCAGTATATGCCCGGTAGCATGGTGTAACTCAGGTCAGTTCAGATTCGGCACTGCTGCTCAGGTGGCGAGTCCCCACGGGCTGCGGTTGTCTGCATGGCACCTTGGCTTTCCTCTGGCGCGGGATTCTCTGTAGTACCGTTTTCCAGGGCAGAAATGTATCTTACTGAGTGTTGTCAAAACGTGTGTTATGTCAGTCTCAGGTATTTGTTACATTATTGGCTTTTTATTTTAACTGGTTTTACTTCTAACTTAATGCAAAAGGCCATGGAAGGAAAACTGGAAAAAAGAATTTTAGCCTTTTCAGAGGCTCGTACCCACGTGAATTTTAAAAGTTTGCTTCACCATACAGATTTATAGTACGACAGAAAATGGACCAGACTATGAATGTAATTTGTGCTTTAAAGAATAAATTACATATGTTGGAATAAAACAAGTTTTCCCAGTAGAATGGGAGTTGCTTTTTGAACACAGACTCTTTAATAGAAACAAATTTGCTGAGGTTATCTAAGCATTTGGAAACCACATATAGAACATATATTACAAAGAAAACCTCATTTCAGCATCGTGGGTACGTATTGTTCCAAGGAAATGTATCTGACTACCCCGAAGCTCTGAGGCAATGGGGCATTAAGAGGTGTTAAAAATGGATTTTTAAAAGGGAAAAAATCCCAACCGTAAATACAGAATTACTGCCTAAGTAAACTGTTCTGTTTGGAAAAATCCACGGAAATGTTGATGTTTGTAATTTTTACAGCGTCCTATGCGTGGTGGACAGATGCAGCGTTAAGCACGGCTGCGTGCCGCGGTGACAGCCGTTCTCTGTCCCCCCTGACCTCATGTCGCCTTACGGGGAGTCCGTGCCCCTCCCGCTCCTACCGCCTCCTCCCAGCCGAATCCCTTTCTCTGTCACGTCTCTCTCTTGCCAGACCGTCCCTCGGTAGGTCGCTGCCGCTCCGTCCGTCGCTCTCTAATTCTTTCCTTTCCCTTTTCTAACTCGTCTAGAGCCTAGAAGAGGAGATCACGTCCATTTTGTTTAGTAAGGAGGGCTTTGGCGCTAGCACGAGAGGGCCCTTCGCCGCCGCCAGCGTGGGGCCAGCAGAGGGCGCTGCGGGGGAAGAGACCGCCGCCTCGGCCGCGCCGCCCCCCCAGGTGCTTCCCCGTCCCCTCCCGCCGCCGCGCTGCCCGCTCGGAACGGTACGGGCTGGGCGGTGGGGGTCGGCTCCCAGCCCGCCTCGTAAAGGTTAATCACCCACCCCCAAGGCCTTAAAAGTGCCAGAAGGGCGCCCGGCAGCTTACTGCTCGTGGGTCAGAGCCGGTAAGCTGGGTGCTTCTGTTGCAGGGGAGAGAGAGCCGACTAGAGAGCTTAATTCTGTTTGCAAGGCTCGACAAATATCAGTTGGCACCTGTTTAAGCTTCCCCAGGAGTGCTGGCTTCCACTCTGTAGGTGCTTTGCTTGGTAAAGAGCAATAAAAGCTAGGATTAAGTCACAGATGATGTGTTGATTTTTGTATTCTTATCATTTGAACTCAAATTTTGCTGAAAACCATTTGCTAAAGATACGTTAGATCAAAAAAACCCTACCCAGCACATAATTTACAGTGGGCTTTCTGGGCTATCCATCACCAATCATCTTGTTACGGAACAAATACTAATATAACTGCTTTAATCTCATCATTTTGGCTCCCAAACTGAATCCTAATGGAGTCATCTTGGTAATCGTGTATTGCTGTTCTGACAACACACCACCCTAAACAGCCTCCCTCTTGTTATCTGTTAAGTTTCATAAAGTAACAGACCAAAGATGAACAACTAATAAATCTTACATAAAGTTTGGTGGTTTTTTATTTTGTGTGATGATAGACCGATAGTTGAATCTAAAGAGGTGTTTTGTTGTGGGTTGTTTTTTTTTTTTCCTTTCCCTCAATACTATTTATTTTTAATTCCTGATTTAACTGCGAGAAGTAACTGCTTAGTAGCATCACTGGCCTGTGCATTTATGCTTTTATTTTCAGTCTTTCATAATTAAATTCTTAACCCAATTAATAATGTCCATAATTCTTATTTTGAATGGAAAATGTCAATGAGGTGGAAGGAAAGGAGCATAGTTCTATGTGAATCTTGCAGTGAATACACAGTATCTGTCTAGTATCATGTATATACATTCTTAAAAGCTTGTGTGGAGGATATTTCACTGTTGAAAAGGGTTATGCATTGATTTTTGTCCTCTGATTGCTTTTTGTTTCACAGAGACATGCTTCCCGAACAGAAGGGCCTTGTACTGGAGTCAGTGATGCTGATAAGGTTCTACTGATTTTTTCGATAGTTAAATTTGGCTCTAACACTTCCAATCCATCTTCACTCTTTCCTTCCTTTTTTCAGTTAACCATCACAACCATCTTTTGTCTTCTACATGACATGAACCAGCCATCAGCTAATTTTGTTTCCATCATTTTGATTTATTCATATACTCTACTTTTGTTTTTCCTCATCCGTGTTTTTTGTGCAGAGTTCACATGAGACTCTGGACATAGTGGAGGAGAAGAAGCAGGCAGAGGTTGGGATAGAAGAAACACTAGTCGTAGACGAAACCAACAAAGGGAAAATGCAAGTTGCCACTGATGCTGGGGAAACATGTAAGGTGGAACATCTGTCAAAAAAGGACTCTTCGTCATTGCCGTCAGATAGTAGCAGCAGCAGCAGTAGTAGTGAGAGTGAGGATGAAGAGGTGGGAGAATACCAGCCACATCATAGGGCAATTGAGGAAGTCATCAGGGAAGAACAGGAAGAAGAGGAAGACGTGAAAAGTAAAGAACATGAAGAAAAATTACAGCATGTGGAAGCTGCACCAGAAGGCAGTAAACAAAATATACCAGTTGAGCACACACAAATTACAGCTGAAGGTTTGGTCCAGGAAAATGCAGTTACCATAGCTACACAAGAGAAGAATTTGTCAGAGGAAATTAAGCAAGATTTAGGTGAAGAAAAAGAGGAAGAACAGCTCAAACTCAATGGAGATGTGTCTCATGTTGACATTGATGTTGCACCACAAATAATTTGTTGTTCTGAGGTAAATGGTAGAACAGTTTGACAACTAGATTAAGCAGAGATATTTCTGGGGTTGAAAATTACCTGCCTTTCTTCTTCTCCTATTCCTCCAGCTCTTCAGGCATCCAACAAGATTCAATCATTTGGAAGGGGAAACCATTGATGAGCAGTGAAATTCTGTCTCCTTCAGTTATGGTTTCTGACTTTTTGCTAGAACTGAGTGAGAATCACCAGTAAGGCAAACCTTCCGAAGACTGACATCTCTTTTTTTATCTCCCCCTTATTTTATATGCACATACATAATGTATATTTATTATTTACATGTTCCCAATGTTTTAAGTCTCGTCTTGTCTATTTGTCAATTGTTTTTGACACGTCCATGACATGTAATTGTGATTGGAAAACTATTGGTAACTGAAATTGGAAAACACCTGACACAAATTTTTGTGGGGCCCCCCCCTCCCCCCTTTTTTTCCCTCATTACTCACTGCTTTTCTTGGTGGGTTTTTTTTCCCTTTTTTAAAAAATGTTATGAATTTATATATTAGAATAAGTGTGGCTAGACATTGCATAGGTGAGAGCACGACATTATAAAGGAATAAGGCATATATCATGATCTTACTATAAAGTCTTCTGGGGTGGTAGATATTTAGGGAAGCATACATGGGTTCCAGTCACAATCAGTTATTTTAAGCCAAACAAGGTTGAAGACTTCGTTACTGGGCAAACTTTATAAAAGAAGCAGAAAGGAAAAAAATGAAGTGCAGGGATGTATCTTTTTGTAAAGTTGGCATGATCTTCTGCTGGGTTTTTCAACAACTGGGTGTGGTTTTTCCTAGTTGTCTACCTGCTTGTTCTTGTAAGGGTGGCACTTTTTTTCTTCGCACTTAAATCCAAACAAGTTACTTTCTTTCTTTGGTTGTCTTTTGCATATGCAGGTGTTCTGATTAACGATTTGAAATAATTGGTTTATAAGACCTTTAGAAGTTGCAGGCACCCGCACTTCCTAAGAGCATAATTAGTTTGGAGGAAGGGGAGAAGGGCTGCTGTGTGTGCAAGTGTGTGTGAGGGACAGAAAGGATTTTTTTCTTTTCTGGGATTTCTCCCCACGTACATCCAAAATCAATGGGAGATAGCAACTGATGCCATCTCAAAATATCAAAAGGCTTTACTAGATTTTTTTTTTTTTAAGTTCTTAAATATATTGAAAAATCTGGTACAATAAGTCAAGTTACAAGTTCACTGGCTTACAGACCTTGATTAATCACTTTCTTTGTGATATTGCAGAGAACGCCATTAGCTAACTTTAAATGGTTAAAATGGCTTTTTAGGATTGTTGTCAAAAGAAGCCATTCATTTCCAGAATTATTACATTGAATGTAGACTGCTTAAAATCCACTTGTCAAAGCTGGTTTTCTGTTCTAGAAGTAGTACATATTAAAAAGTTAAATTTCACGTAATTTTCTTGGAATGTCTAGTCTGTGTTTTGCAATTTGATTGAGCAGTGATATGTTTTTTCCCAGATTAATATGAAGCTTATCCATCTGAGCTAGCTATCAGCTTCTTTATGCAGACTAAGATTTTTTTCCCCTAGTAATGCTCTTTTACACTTTTTCAATACCTGTGCTTCAGCTTGGTTTTAGCAGTGGCCATCTGTGATATCTCCTGTTAGATGAAGCACAGAACTTTGGCGAGGTTATTAGGAGATTAATTTTTCCTGCCATGTTATGTAGCTACTAGAGGGCTGGTGTATTAGTCTTCATTTTACTTTGCTTATTTATTGCATGCTTTTTCATTGGGAAGACAGTCAAATACATATCTTACTGTTGTGCTTTTCTTGAGTTTTTGGTTGTGTTCTCTTGGTCCGCTTTACAAATCTTCTTATGTCTTTTGAATTGATTGGTTATTTCTTGCACCACAGCCTCCAGTAGTGAAAACAGAGATGGTAACCATTTCAGATGCCACACAGAGAACTGAAATCTCCACTAAAGAAGTTCCAATTGTGCAAACAGAAACTAAAACTATCACGTATGAATCTCCACAGGTATGGTGGCTGGATTATTATATTGTTTGCAAGCTGGTTTTTATTCCAGTTACTTGTACATCAAAATAGATAAGGTCCAAAAAGTGCTTTTCAAAAACATATACTTTTTTCTAACAGCTAAGATTATACTTTGGCTATGTATTAGATAAGTGAAAATGTGTGTAGAAAAAGTAGCGTTACTTCTAAAGTTCTGTATGTTTGGATTTTTTTATGTAAGAACTTGTTTGCTGTCTGCAAACGTACAACTCATTTTTAGTTTTGAAAACTTGATTAAAATATCTCATTTGCTCCTGAAAGGAACATGTAGCTTCAATAGTAAATTTTCCAAAAGCATGAATCATAACAGCAGTCTTATGTGACTTGGTAAACTTGGATGGCTTCTGTTTAGATTTCAGTTCTAACTGAGCTAAAGATCGTGTTAAGTAAGAAAACCAGCTTTTTCTCCTGTGAAAACAAAGCTTTTAAATGCCAAAATTCAAAAATACCCTTTTTATTCCTTACAGTTTGATGGCAGTGCTGGTGGCAATGCTGGTGTGCTGCTGAGTGCGCAGACAATTACATCAGAGTCCATTTCCACTACCACAACTACACACATCACAAAGGTAAAATATAATGATGTCTCTCTGAACTACAAAAAAACTCCCAGACCCTCAAAATAGCCTTACATGAAGTTTCTCATATATCTGCTAATTTATTGAAGAAAACTGGCTTGAAATGGATTGGATTCATTCCAGGCATGTGTGAGAGTTAATCTTTCTCTACACAGATTTTGAACAGAGAAGCCCTAATGCAGGAGTGACTGGGAACAGGACAGGGAAAGGGAGGAAAATCACGATTATTTTTTTTAATACTTCATGGAGGTCTTATTTCTGTGTTTGACAAATGAATATGTACCTACATTTTTACAGTTTTGGTCCTGTTAGCACTCACTGATATCTTACAGAATCTTTGTAAATGTAACTGATTTGTCTGAGGTCTGTCGGAGCTCTGCTAATGGCATCTGTTATATGGATGAACTGAAACAATGCTTTCTCAACGTTAACATCAACGATCCATGTGCTCCTGGGTTTAGAGCATATTAAAAAACAGACCGTACCACTCAATTACTTTGCAAGCATATTTTGGTGCTGAATTATGTGCTCTGCATTTCATGCTTGAAAAGGAAAGGAAAATTCAGTGTTAACAGGACATCGCATCTATTTCAATCTCATGTAATGTTTCATGCCAGAGTATGTTAGCACTACCAAAGGGGGGGTGGTGGGGGTGGTGGNTTCACATCGTCACAGAATGGAACAATAATTCACTGCTCACTGGATATATATTTAATATGTATATTCTTAAGACTGAAATAGAAAGGGGGGCGGAGGTGGACATTTACTTGTGAAGTTCAGAAGTTCAGATGTCAAATAATGCTGCTTTTTGGAAAGAACCATTATAGAAAATGGTTTCAGTCTTCTACTAAAAATTTACTGGGATTACTGTAATGCAGTAGATCCTTATCTTTTCTTATAGGCTGCTCATCGTCATTTCAAAAGACTGAATTTCCTAAACTGACTTTCTATTTTACATCCCAAACTGTTCATTATTGATAAAGGGACCTGACAAAATAGTTTAAATATTCTAATGGCATTCTTAACAGAATCATCTTGAATCTTTTCTAATATGGTCAGTGTATCTGAAGTAGTAGTTTATTCTTTTTTCTTCTACAAGCTGATTTTNTTTCTGTGTTTGACAAATGAATATGTACCTACATTTTTACAGTTTTGGTCCTGTTAGCACTCACTGATATCTTACAGAATCTTTGTAAATGTAACTGATTTGTCTGAGGTCTGTCGGAGCTCTGCTAATGGCATCTGTTATATGGATGAACTGAAACAATGCTTTCTCAACGTTAACATCAACGATCCATGTGCTCCTGGGTTTAGAGCATATTAAAAAACAGACCGTACCACTCAATTACTTTGCAAGCATATTTTGGTGCTGAATTATGTGCTCTGCATTTCATGCTTGAAAAGGAAAGGAAAATTCAGTGTTAACAGGACATCGCATCTATTTCAATCTCATGTAATGTTTCATGCCAGAGTATGTTAGCACTACCAAAGGGGGGGTGGTGGGGGTGGTGGTGATGATTATGATTGTTGTTGTTGTTACCATTAATTTATGTAAATAATTATCAAATTTCAGGCGTGCCCCGCAACACGGTTTTGAGCTCTTGTCATTGAACTCTTAACATAATTTTCCAAGAAAATTACATAAAGTTTAGGGTAAAGCAAAAGGGAAGATGGATACATAAAGTGCATGTTTGGGATTTCCCCCGGGAAGATGGATACATAAAGTGCGTGTTTGGGATTTCCCCCTGCCCCGCCACACGNGGGACCTGACAAAATATTTTAAATATTCTAATGGCATTCTTAACAGAATCATCTTGAATCTTTTCTAATATGGTCAGTGTATCTGAAGTAGTAGTTTATTCTTTTTTCTTCTACAAGCTGATTTTTAAAAAAAACCAACAAACATATATTATTTCTGTGAGACTTTCTATAAGCTAAAATGTTTTAATCATTAAGAAATGAAGAAACAAAGAACAAAATTATTCCCATCAGCAGTGTGAAATATGTTGAAAATATTTCACTAAGGTCTATGAACAGCAGAACTGAAAAACAGATCATCTTTGTATTTAATGGCATAGGATTCTTCAGAGACTCAGAAGAGGCCCATGAAGCAAGATTTATATGGTGGAAGAAGCTAGAATTCCAGTTTGTGTATGCATATCTAGATCTGTTCAAACTTGGGCTCCAGTAACAGAAGGAATTCTCTATTAGTTGATATTTATGAAGTTTAACAACTGCTAGAATGTGACTGTGTAACTGAAAGGAAAGGATGATTTAGCACAGAGAATATTTACTACTAATTGCAACTCAGTCACAGAAATTTATTTGCTTCAGTGCAACACAAAGGGATGCTTTGTGGCAATGTGGAAAAACTGCAAGGATTTTTTTTTTTGGTGCCATTTGTAGATGGTAAAAGGTGGGGTATCAGAAACAAGAATTGAGAAGCGCATTGTCATTACTGGAGATGCGGATATTGACCATGATGAGGTGAGTATGTAAGCTGTTAACACTTACAATGTGCTTTTTGTAGTCCAGTGAGATCTAGATGATATTTCAGAAACTGGAAATAAGAGAAAGGTAGAGAAGTTGAATAAGAGGACGTAGAAAGACCCTGAGACTGTTAATTGTGGCAAAGTTGTTAAGTGATCATGTTTTGTGAATAAGGAGCCTGTAGAATATAACTGAAAGGAAAACATTTGTAACTTTGCATCATAGATCATGTGAATGGATTTCTTACTATTTTTAAAGGGATTGCTTTTTTTAGAAGAGACCAAATTTTTTTAGTGCTGCTTTTGCCATTTGGGAGGAAAAGCTTTACTAAAATAATCTTATTTTGATACGTTAATCTGGATAGATGGGAGTCTCTACTGCATTGTGTCAGCAACATCTGAATGCAGCACTCATTTTGACTGAAAGCTTTGAAATACATTAAAGCACAAATTGCTCAAATTTAAAAACTAGTTTTTTGACTTGTATTTATAGAATTCCATATAACAAAAGTAATTGTTGGTCTTCTAAAATCTCATGTAAGTACCATTCATCTCTATCAGTACCAAAGCAGTATTTCACAATGTCTTGGAAACTTGAGGTTAAAATCACTTCCACCTGCTCAATTAAGAAAGCTGAATTTAAGCAGTACACAAGAAAATAATGGAGAAAGAGCAATTATCTATTCTTTGTAGTGATGATGATAACTTTTATTGGTTTTCATCCAAGAAACTATAGTAACAGTTAACCAACAGTCACTGGATAATACAAATGTGAAGGCCTCCCTTCTACATAAAGTTGCAGTGAATCCAGTTCTAACTTTATGAAAGTTACACAGATCAACATAACAGGATTTAATTTAAAGAGCTTTTGGGGAATTTAATTTCATATTTTGATCTACCTCCAGAAATTGGCTCTTGAAAAGTTGAATCTCTTCTTGAAACTTGTAATTGAATGACAGGGCTGTTCAGCATCGGGCATGGCTCTTGTTTGCCTTGATGCACGTTCAGTGCACTTCAGATATCTGAAGAGGTCACACAGTACCTTTAGTATGCCAGACAGTGCTTTAGTAAAACCATTCTTTAAGCCCTTCTTTTGTTTTAAGTGGGTAACAAAGTAAAAAATGAAATTATAAAAAAGGAATACAATTGTAATCACTGACGTTTAAAACAACAGTGAGCAGCTTTTAACAGATTTAGAAATCTCTACCACTTTTTCTTCAGTGGATATGAAGCTTTTTAGATACACAAACTACATGCTGGATGTTTATTCTTTTCTCTGTTAGCTCCCTACATCACTAGGACAGTTTTCAATAGGAAAATAGTATTTTAAATTAGACTTTCAGAGTACAAGATCTTGTAGTACATGTTTTAATTTCACAGTTGGGGACTTAAGGTTTTTTCATTGTTTATAGTTTGATTATAAACACTGATTCTTAAATCTCAACTGCCGCTTTCTTTTAAATCCTCGTTTGTACCACAGACGTTATACTTGGCATATTGTAAAACACAAACTTATTAAAAAATTGTTAGGCATCAGTATTGTACCAATGCAGTGTGTTCTTCTGTACAAATTTCCTTAATAGGACTTCAAATTCTTTATCATATGATAGTTAAGGTGCTAATGTTGGTGTTCCCAGTCTCTCCTCAGAGTTAGTTATTTCTTCTCCAACTTTCTGCCTATGGTTCAGGAAATTGTCACTTTTCTAAATTAAGATAAATCTTTTTGTTGCATTATCTTTTTCTTGCTCCTTCTATTATTTGGGGGTTTTTTTAGTTGTGGTTGATACCAAGGTGAACAGTGAGCTCACTGTTGCCTCGGAATGCCTTCCAGTTTCTTCTTTTTCTTTTCTTTTCTTTCTTTTTTTTTTTTTCTTCTGTTGGGTTCCAACAGTAAATACAGCTTATTGAAATAAGATTCAGATCAGGGGAAGGATCAGAAGGTCCCAGGTGCTTTTTCACCTCTTCTGCCTCAGAGAGTGCCCTTATGTGGTTGACTGTAAAGCCTTGTGTAGAATAAAATAAACAGAGTATTTCAGTTGGAAGGGACCTGCAATGATCATTTAGTCCAACTGCCAGCTGTGTATATTGGTACATCTTTAAGAAGATAAAGTTCCATAAAATGTGGAGGAGAGATTGTAAGAAATTGAGTAATACTTATATTTACACTTCCCTGAGTTAAACTAGAGAAAGTTCTTTTAAACTAGTAAAAGGAGAAAAAGGAGATTCTTGTGCTGAGAAAGACATTTCTGTTATGATCTTCTTCCAGAGTTTCAGTACCATACTTAGTACATGTTCCAAAGTATCTTTCCATGTTGTTCAGAAAACTGAAGGGAAGCCTTATTTTTCTGTACTTGTGTACATTCTTTTTAAGTCTTTATTTGCTAGATCTGTTCCAGAAGTTCAAAAAACTTCTGGGGTGTAAGAATACTTTTTGCCTCCTGGAATGAGCTAGAAAAGTTAAAGGATAACTTCTGGGAAATTTTGGTAAATTTTTAGCATAGTGGGGCTTGGGGGCTTTGTTGTTGTTGTTGGGTATTGTGTTTTGGGGGTTGGTTGGTTTTGGTTTGGGGTTTTTGGTGGGCTTTTTGGTTGGTTTTGTTGTTTGTTTGTTGGTTTTTTTTTACCCCTGAGCCCTCTCAAGTTCTGGAATTTATAGTTCAGAACAATTATAACCAAAATTTCTGATGCTACTCTCCCGTTCTCTGGCCCCACATGAATGTCCTTTTGCTGTTGTTGAGTTGTGTATTTCAAATACCATTGCAGGCCCTGGCACAGGCAATCAAAGAAGCCAAAGAACAGCACCCTGACATGTCTGTCACAAGAGTGGTGGTGCACAAAGAAACTGAACTTGCTGAGGAAGATGAAGAGTAAAATCAAAAATGCCCTCAAGCAAATACTTCAGGTAAGCTTATGTATATAA
This sequence comes from Aramus guarauna, assembly GCA_013400195.1. Taxonomy (NCBI): domain Eukaryota; kingdom Metazoa; phylum Chordata; class Aves; order Gruiformes; family Aramidae; genus Aramus; species Aramus guarauna. The sequence continues at coordinate 585,158 of VXBL01007273.1, forward strand.
CAAACATAGGAAAAAGTAGCATCAGTTTTCTGCTGCAGTCGGTAATAAAAGGCTTGAAAAATATGGGCCATCTTTGATATATGCTGTCACAAAATGGTGAGTTGAAACAGACGCTAGTAATAGACTGTTAGTGTAAGAATTTTTATCTTAAGTCCAATCTGATGTTAATTTTAATTGCAAGTTTTCCTGTATATGTCTCCTAGTTTTTTGTAACAGTGTTCTCATGACATTTCCTGTGATGTTTGGTCAAGTTTTTGTAGTTTATACTGAAGTGAGTTTGGGCTATTTCTGCAAAACATGAAGGATGTGTCACATTTTTCTGTTTACCTGTACAATTACAGTCCTTGCCTTACATCTTCCTTATTTAGTGAGAAGGCTATGTGCAGTTCCCAGTAGTGAAAGGGCACACTTAGAAAATTTAGTCAGCTAATTCTTAATCCTAAGCACATTGAAATATTTAACTTCTTATCATTTTCCTAGGCAAGGAGGTAAATGCATTGCAATCTCAAGTTTTAAAGCCTCTTATCAGTTGAAAGAGGTATTTGAAGGAATGTCAGTTTATTAGGCCCTCGTTTCTAGGAATGAAAAAGAGAAAAGAAAAAAAACCTAAACCTGCTCTACTTGATGTATTCAATAGAAAAATGAGAATGAACACTGAGTAAATCTGTTGTTGCACTGGTTATAGGCTAATGTATTAAAACTCAGGAACCATTTGGGTGTATAAAGCTTCAGATTTTGCTTGTCACAGTGGTTGCTGTCATGAAACTGAAGCTTTAGATTTTTCAAACTTGATGGTTTTGTTAATTGTAGATGCAGCTTCAAGGAAAGGGTTTAATTTGGAATGGTTAAATAACAATGGGAGAGATTTAAAAATAAATAAGGTTTAAAAAGCCTTTGCTGGGAGACATCTTCATTTCTACTGTATTTACTTAGCAGAGGTGCTATTGGCACATCTCAAGAGGGAAAACTGGTTTGTTGCAACTTTAAGCTTTGAATATGCATTTTGATCATATTAATGTAGGTGGGAGACAAGGTGAAAGAAATACATTTTGTATTTTTTAAAGAAATGAGAGTTGTTGCAATTCTTATTTCCTCGGTTCAGTAATTTATACAATGGTGGTTGTGGTCCGAGGAAAAGAGAGTTCTAGGTCCTGTACAGGCACATGTTCCCTTAGTATCAAATGAAGTTTTTTACCAAAGGAAACTACCTGTCATAAACTTCATCCTGCAGCTTCAGTAGACTTCTGGATATCATGAGGACTATTCATGAAGTGCCAGGAATATATGAAAAATGAGACACTGACTTGATTCCAAATTTAATGTAAGCTACTATAAAGTGAGGGGGATGTATTTCACATAATCCTGATAATTTCTCATGTTGAGAAGATCAGTTTTATTCCTGTGCCTGAGTTTCCTAAAAGCTGAAGATTTCACTGTTGGGTATCACTTCTGTGATCCACACGAGAAAAGATGCAAGCATCAGCTTAAGAGGATATGAAGTGTACCTACTGGGTGCTACTTTATGAAAGATGACCGTTATCAAGGAATCTGGGTCTTCCTGAGCTAGTCACTGATCACAGATGTGTATTTTCAGCTGAGAGAGATAGGCTAAAGCCTTAGTTTATTTCATCTACCCATAAGTGTCTTGCTTTTCTTTAACATCTGGATAGGAGTGGAGGGGCCTGTGTGGCTGAGGAAAGGGAGACCTAGTATACATCGCCAACTGTTGACATGTATGTGATCAGTTAGAGACTGCATATTGTGAGGTACTGGGGAGAGAGTTTTTCTCTGTTGTGCAATATCTGTTGGCAGAACTGTTGGTTCCCATCACTGCGCACATCAAGTCTTCTGAGAGTTTATCCTGAACTGCTTCCTGCAACACTGCACAGAGCAGCAGTGTTGAATGCTGTGGAGAAGTCCACAAGGATAAAAGTGTTAGAACTACAGTGTTTGTTTTGATTAAGTGAGTTTACAAATTACCTTTTGGGCAGTTTTCCTCTGAGCTTGTTGAGAAGCTGGAGGTTTTTCATCAGAGTGGAGCTCAGTTTGAACTGGCCGCTGAAAATTTCCTCAGTTTTAGTCAGAGTATTGTGCGTTTGAAAAAGGAATTAATATGTTTTCCTCATAACTGTACAAACCAGGAAAGCAACATGGATCAGTTTGGAAGTGCTAGGTCAACACTCACCTGGATATTAATGTGATAACATTAATATTTTTTTTTTTATGATAACATCATATAAATTATATAAACTATGAAAATAACAAAGGAGGGGTTGCTTGCAAGGGAAGACTGGGGAAAAGTCACCAAAAATTAGGAACTCTGCACAAATCCCTGTATGTTTTTTCACTGTACCTTTATTTCAGTGTTCAGTTGGATTTGCTTTGTGGCTTTGTTGCTTAGTGACACTGAAAAAGGATATAGCATGAATGCTCCAGCTTTCTTTTTGAAAGCATGGGAGAGGACATGGAACTGCACTGACCTGTGAGACAGGGATGTGTGGATGAGTCTTCACATAACATAATGCTCCAAAAGGGCTTGGAAAAATCCACATCACTTTTGAGAGAGCCGTTAGTTTGTAGCAAGGAGAATGGCTATGGTTTAGGTAATTGCACTGGTCCCTTGGTACACAGCAACATTAAACATGCATGCTCAACCCATCCTTCTCATATTTTCAGCATTTACGTAGCAGGATCTAAGGTAGAAAGATACACTGAGACAGCAGAACAGATAATCTTGATTTGCAAGGATTTACTCTTATAATATGTGCTACCATCACATTTTTTTATTCTTAATCTGTGAATTTACAAGTCATGGGAGCAGGGATTTCCCCTTCTGTTACATTTGTGCAGACTGTGCAAGTTTCTTTATGCTACCTTAATCCAGAAAAGTATCTTTCAAATCAGTGTCAGTATAATTTGGAGCAATTCCAGAGGAGGGCAGTGAAGATGATCAGAGGGCTGGAGCACCTCTCCTGTGAAGACAGGCTGAGAGAGTTGGACTTGTTCAGCCTGGAGAAGACAAGGCTTTGGGAGACCTTCTAGCAGCCTTCCAGAACCTGAAGGGGCCTTCATGAAAGCTGGAGAGGGACTGTTTATCAGGGAGTGTAGTGATAGGACAAGGGGTAATGGCCTTAAGCTGAAGGAGGGTTGATTTAAATTAGATATTAGGAAGAAATTCTTTACTGTGAGGGTGGTGAGGCAGTGGAACAGGTTGCCCAGAGAAGCTGTGGCTGCCCCCTCCCTGGAAGTGTTCAAGGCCAGGTTGGATGGGGCTTTGGGCACCCTGATCTCGTGGAGGGTGTCCCTGCCTGTAGGGAGGTTGGAACTAGATGATGTTTGAGGTCTCTTCCAACCCAAACCATTCCATGATTCTATGATAATCTATCCCATATAAGTAATTACAACATCTTTCTTGAACGGCCTTTGTCTTGAGAGGAAGAAACAATTTTGGCACGTGTGCACTGCATTTCTACATTAGTGACTAACTGCAAAGTTGATTCTGTTCCTTCATCAAATATTTAACTACTTTGTAAAAATGTTATTCAGAAAAAACATTTAAATAATTCCTTCTGTCTGCTGAGGGTAGGGTTTTTTTTCTTTTCTGAGAAATATATACATTGTGGAATGGTGTTTGCAGTGTATCAGAGTGTTAGATGTTCTTGTTTGAGTTTGGCAATTGCTCTGGATCTGAAATGCTTGTGAGAGAGTAAAAGACTACTAATATGAAGACATTTCACCACGCTGCTCTTGTATTTGAGACCTGATGAATTGTTTGACTGAGGATGCCTTTCAGTTAAACATTAAGGAAAAAAATTCAGTTGTCTAAACACAGGCCACCTGAAGTGCCTTGAATATCTCTCCACAGCTTGGATCATCAAGACACCTATGCCCTCCTGTAGCAGCAACTGAAGGGCAGGTGGGACTGCAGAAACAGCTCTAGACAATTGTGTTTAGGCAGTGGAATCATGCCACGAATCTTGCTCAGTTGTCTACAAGGTGATGAAAGTTCTGCCCTGATGACTATGGCAGTATTCTTTGTGTAGACTTGTTTTCTCTGATAAAAGCAGGAAATAGTGCACTCTGATTCTGAGGGATTATTGATTGAACAAATATCTTTATTTTTTATTTATGCACTAGATTGCGGATTAAAATTGTCAGTAAACTGTGCAAGACATGACTATTAAAATACCATGGGAATTTGGGGGAGGGAAAAAATACACTGAAGCAAGAAAAGCATTGATAGAAATGGAATTACTGTGTACCTCATGATTGAAGGGGCCTTTAGTTAATGCAACATTTTTTTAATGAAATAACCTTCCCCCAAAATAACCTATATGGGGAAAAATGACTTCTTGATTCTGATGATGCAGTATTCACATAGTATCCATTATGAATGCTTATGTAATCTTCCCCCTCCTTTTTCTTCCAGAAGTAAAAATGATACTGACTGCGATCATGACCATGAGGAACTGTAATCATTCCAAGACATCACTACTCTACTGAATTCACCAAGCCTAGCAATGATGACCAGATGTTCAAGACTTAAATGCCAATACCAAACTCCATTTTAACATCTTTGGTCTATATTCCCTTACAATCTTTCTTGGGTTTTTGGTTTTTTTTTATAACCACTTCCTAACAATCTTAGATATTTTTTTAAATGAAGTTTTAGAGGGTATGATCTTCTTTTGCACAAATACTTGTCTTTTTGAAGATGATTCTTAATTATATGAAAGTGAACAAAAAAAGAAGTCTGGAAGGCATTGTTCACTGGAGCAGGTTGTAATTGTGCAGGAAGGGTGATCTTAATTAATTTAGATATAGTTTTTTTTCAAATATCTCAAGTGAATTCTCTTACTGGATTAAGTTACAGATATTTTTTTTCTGATTATTCAGGTAAATATACGGTATGACACATAACAAAGATTTTTATAAAAATACAACATTTCCTAAAATTTGAAAAAATATATTTCTTTGGATAAATTTTATACTGATACGCCTGTAACTCTTTCTGTTCTAAGATTCTCCTCTCTGTGCAGCAGAGGTGGTGCAGCAGTCTGTAGAGGAGAAGGAGTTGCAGACACATTTCTTCTGACTGAGCACTGTGTTCTTTTTGCACTTTGGTGCCAATGCTCAACTTCTTGCAGACATTTTGCTGTCTGCAGCATTCCAGATAAGGAAAGAAGGAGGAACAAAATGTGTTTCTCTTCTTCCAACAAGAGATGATCTAGGCAGCTTAAAACCTTAGTGCTTTCTTTCTTACTGTGTCCAAACTTCAACACTTGCATTATTTGAATACATGTGTAGAATGCTCGCTTTCTATTAAACCTCACTGTCTCCATGTTAGAACTGACATTTCTGTTACTGAGAAGGTGTACGTTTCAGATGCTTCGTCTAATGGTTGATGCAGGTTTTTAGGATACTGAGTAAAAGTGTACGATGGACTCCATTCATTAAGGAATAAGACAGTACCATCATTTCAGACTGCCATTGGGAAAACCTGTTAATTATTTTGGATCTTATTTTTGTTTTGTTCTTGCAAGGGGGGTTGTTTGTTCAGGGGTTTTTTTTGCTGTTGACTCTGTATAGTTAAAATGCCAAATTAGATATATAGCAGCTTGAAGTTGTATTAAGTGATATTTTGCTTTCTGTAATTCTGTTATAAAATAAAGTTGTTTATTCTCTGTATGACTTTTGGCACTCAGACATGAACTTGGAAGATACTGAAAGTGAGCAAGTCAGTTATGAGAACTACAGTGCTGGAGGCCACAGAACCTTGAAAAGCAGGGATTGGTACAAGTAATCTCATGGATTACCAGAAGGGTGGCACAATTGTCTGGCTCCTAATACTGACACTAAAGTGTCAGTGTTTTTTAGGCATCTTCTAGTAAGCATCCTGGTTTCTGTGGTTCAGAGAAGAAATGTTCAGATGCCAAAAAAGACAATATTTGTACAGCACAAGTTAAAATGCCCCTCATTCTGCAAGTGGTTCTACTGAATTCAATGAGTTAGGCTGTACTATGATCTTCAAGTAACAAAACAAATCATAATACTTCTCAGTTTGTTCTTTTTCACTTCTGAGCAAGGTATTTTTGGTGCTGTTCCCAGTTTAGATTACTGCCATCTGTCAGCATGCTTACCTAACAGAAATTCCTATTAGTTTTGCCTTCATACAATTTGGATAACATAAGACAACAGTAACCAAGATGTTGATTTATGTATGCATATAGGTGTTCTCGATTACCTCCTACGTTACCCTGAAAAATAGCAGATAACGTTCTGACCTGTTTTTCTTCAAAAATGAGAAATTCTGCCTTTCAAAAAGGGGAGGAGAACCCCACCCAACCTAATAATGTAAGAACACTGCCACAGCACTGTGCACGCATAGGGAGGTTGTCAAGGAAGTGGCAAGTTTGCAATATGTAAGTGGAGGTCAAAATGGAGATATCCCATTAAATGCGTATGTCTTAAAGGATTTTTCTTACAAAAGTGTGTAAGAAAAAGCTTTATAAAATCTTTGAGGTATTTTTGATATGATGTAGTATTAGTTGCAGAACTCATTTTGTGGGCAGAAAGTGTATTACTTCAATTTCTTATTGATTTGGATCTTTCTCATTTGTTAGAAACTAGGTAAATGTTGGGTTTTATTGCAATTGTATTTAATACTTAAAACTGCAATATAATATTCTTGAAAACGGTATTACTTTTACTGAGAGCTGTATTTCTTCCAGTAGCAATCAGAACCTTTCATCAGGGAAAAACTAATGGTGCTGTCAGGTCAGCATACCTTGTACATAGCTATCACTTCCATTGATTAAACATGGACTAATTAAACAACCTTTGTCATGCAGAAAAACTTAAGCCCACAAGTATGATCAATCCTAAAAACAGTCAAGTTTTACAGATTCTGGTTGTATGTAGTTTTATTCAAATGTTCTGGAATATTGTGCAAGTCTGAGTTTTCATTGTTACTTTTTTTTATATGTCTAGCGAAAACTGCAAAGTGCAACAAAAGAAATTGTTCTTGAGGCACTTCACAAGCTGGCTTTTTAATACATCCGTAATTTCAGACAAAATTGCAGGCCCATTTAATGAGAAGATATTTCAGTAACTAATTCTGCTTAAATACTGAGAAAAGTGAGTCATGTGAATCCCATACAAAAATACTTAATACATCTTTTTAATCATGATCACCTAAGGGTTCGTAATAAACATTGGAATTGTTCTACAGATTGTTTCCTTGATTAAGGTTTCATAAAGGACAAGCAAACAACTCTGGTGACAGACTTTTTAAAAAACAAAACCTAAGATTTATTGCTCAAATGGATGAGCAACTACAGTACAAAGTGTTTCTTTACATATTCTTCTATTTGACAACTCCAGCTGAATGGTAACTTTTAATTTGGCCACAGAAGAAATCAACTAGATTACTCGGGTTAGTAATATTAGTACAAATTACAAGCATTTGAGATGCTGCTAATACCTGTACTATTGAATTACTCTGCTTGGCATGAAGCAAATCCTACAAGAGTTTTTGGAGGTGAGTATACAGGGGTGGCTGTACTGGCCAGGCGAAATGACTAGCGCTCCCGGATTCCTCTCTTTGAGGCTGCTGGTAGTTGCCTAGGGGTGCGTGTAGGAATAAGTACTGTACCAAAAAGTAATACTTTCCCAAATATTCTTCCAGCTTTCAGCAATTTTCAAAGACTTACTGGTCTGTCAGTGTGTCTTATTTATCTGCCTCAATGGATTTTGTGCTAATTGCTTTTCAGAAAATTCCTCTGGTGGGCATGTGTCTTAAGAAAAAAAAAACATCTCCTTTCATTTCTTTTGAGCCTGCCTCTGCTACCTTTGTTCGATAGCAGCACTGCAGGCGCTAGAAGAGACGCCCGACAGTCATTCTCTCTTCAGTCATTCCCCAGCCAAAAGCTATTCCATGACTCTTCATCATTCTTACCGCCTTCCTCCCTACCTTTCCTACTTAAATGTTGAGACTTGAAATTCTGTTTGGGGGAGTGAATAGGAAGTGATCACAGGTAGGCAGGAAGGTGTTAAACACGCGGACTGGCTGTAGGTGCAGTGGAATCGTAGCTTCCCACTATTGCTCGTGACTGGGAGACAGAGAGGGCTCCTCAGTGACAACAATAATTAAAGACAAATTATTTCCTTGCAATCTGTGTTCATATGTATTTAGAGAATGCTTTGCTAATTAATCTAGACAAAGGCTTAGTTCTATGGTGTTATTTAAATACATGTTTTTCCTTTTCAAAGGAATTATGTAAGATACCATGCCGGTAGCGTGAAAATAGAGATACTTCTCGATGGTACTCAGTAATGAAACTGAAAACAGCAAGGCCTGAGGATTTTCATGACATGGTGCTGAGTCTTGAAAGTCAGATCCTCCTCCATGTTAGCAATTACAGCTCAATAAGCAGTTGTGTCAAAGGCATCCACTGTCTTTCTGGTATAATTCATACCTAATATCTATATAGTATTCTCTTCAGTATCCATACCACCATTTTACATTAAAATGCTGTTGAAGAGTGAGCTCACTTTTCAACATTTTAAATCTTGCTATTCTCACTCATTTTGTCCATTTTATGTTGTGGTAAGGCTTGCTAAGCTTCAGTTCTGCATCTTTACATTTGGTCCAGGCCCATCTTTTCTTGAGTGGTAGAAGAATGGGTGTTTGGAAGTGGAGGGGTGTGTGTGTGTTACAATTCCCTCTGATCAGTATCCAGGATGACAGCTTTTCTATTGGCAGCATCTTTCTTAAATGTAAAAAGTCAATGCTTTGCAGCAGCTGTCTCAACTTCCCTGCAAAGCATTGTGTAGACTGTAGTGAATAAAAGAAGAGGAAAGAATGTATTACAGAGACTAATGGTTTTCTTGAAAGATATCAATATCATGGAAGTTTATGTATTCAGGTAAACAATAGTTTCACTGGCGAGGCTGAAGAACGGACTCTCACTTCAAAGCTGCTGCTCTACTTAGAAAGCAAAAATGTGTTACCTACAGATTATGCAGGAAAAGAGGAATTGTTCCATAGAACAGGATACTGAATCCATTGGCAGTACGTCCTGCGGGTTGCAAGGATCTATACCAGCTGCTTCTGAGGAAATTGTTGGACACATCAGTACCGAATGATGAAATAGCATACTTCTGGCGAGGTACAGCGCAGAGTCATGGCCACAGGCCAGTGGGTCAGGCTCATTGATTACGTACCGTGGGTTTTCTAGGTGAGACAGCTGTAAGCAGAGGCGGATCATTAGAAACAAACTTCCAGATCTCTCTCCTCGGACACCACATTATAGCTGGCTTTAACCTTTGGGTCTCTACTGTCTGCGGTGTGTTTGACCTTTAGCATTACAGCCTATGGGAACATTGATGCTTTAGAAACCATTACCTGTGTAACCAGGAGAGCAGACCTTTCTATCTCTGTTAATAAATAATAGCTGTATGAGTTAAGACCGCTTTTCTTAAGAATCTGTATGTATTTCATCTTGGTCTCTCAATCTGTGTCACATAAGTATTCATAAATACACTTCTGACACTGCATAAGAACTGTCTCCTTGTTATTTTTTAGTCAACCTTTACATAATGACATAGATCTAAGCTTAGAAGCATTAAAAATAAAACCAAGCATCACATTCTTTCCCATCATCACTGCTTTCATGGGATCGTGCTGGATCTTTCAATGAGAGCAGCATTATTTTGTTTGCATGGTGCCGGCGCTAAGTGCAAGAGCAGAGCTGACTAGAGGCAGGACTAGGCCCATACTGACATTTTTGAGACTCTCTGCCTTTACAGTCAAGTCTAGGTACTAGACGTCAAGAAAGCGTGCACCGCTCTGGACTATGTCGTACTAGGCCTGCCAGGCAATGTAAAAGTCCAGGTGTGAGAGGAGGGCAGGGAGCAGGTGGTCCCCAGCGCCCCGAGAAGCTGCAGATGTAAGGTCCTCTCAACAGCTGGGTGACAGGGAGCTGTGGGATTTCCTGCTGAGAGCTGCCTTTGGGGGGCCGCTTGCCTTGTGCTCTCTGAAACACGTCGAGTTTGTTGCTAGTCAAATGAAATTGCTGGTGTGAAGTTTAAGAACCGAAGGACTGCGCGCTTTGCTCCTACTGGGAAGAACAAGTTTATACAAAGAGTAAAATCAGAAGAAAATCATTTTGATCGCAAAATATGGGGAAAGCGCTTCTGGCATGTTCGCAGGTGGGGCGTCGGGACACACGCAGAGAGGCTGTTAATGGGCATCTGGGGTGAATTGCCAGCTGGAGGGGGGGAGCCGGACAACTGAACTGCAGATTCCTCTGCCAGCTGACCGAGATAAACCTGGGTTTACTGTCTTTGCTCTTCCAGGTTTTGCTGTGGTTCTCTTACGGGGTTGTTTCCTTTGAAGTCAAAGTCTGTATGTCCATCTTGTATTTAATTATTGCTGTTCATGTTAATGCTGCAACTTCTGAATAAATGCCTGCCTTTTTCCACCCAGCACCTTCTGCTGATGTCAAATGGAACTACAAAGTACTTTGCACTTTCAAACACAGGTAATTCTTTGGGGAGCCTAAATAGAGGCGACGAGATCTAATTAGAGGTACTTGCATTTAAGCATCCTAACCTTTACTTCTAGTACACAAAATGTACAGGTAGCTCACGCCAAGTAACAAACAATTTGGTCGTACCCTGTTCCATCCAATGTGTTCTGTTATTTGCATAGATGTAAACCAGGGGGATGAATTATGTATGTTTAAAAACAGGATAGTATTAAAATGCGATAGAGGACTCTTACATATAGTAAAGGTACTTGCTGTTTGATTCCTGCTTTCTTCTCATAGACTTTGATAAATTACAGTGTTTCTTAAACCTGCAGCCATGGCCTCATTAGTGTTTTTATAAAATGATTCAAAGGAGTTCTTAAAAGTCTATGAGAACCAAAAATTGTGCAAAACCACCCATAATCTCAGACAAGGCATTATCCACTCTGTTCCTGCAGGGAGGGTAATGACAAACAGCTGTAAGGAAAGGTAATTGCAGACAGAATTGCCAGCAGACAGGGACAGTAAATACCGGGGACGGTAATGGTAGTCACTTCTCAGTCTTCATCAGTTTAGGCTTAAAGTTGAGAGTCAGAAACAGAGAAGCCAACAGGCAATACTACTTTCAAACAGTCTGAGTTGCATTTTTGTGGGTCATCTGCCACAGCCAACTCAGATGCACTAAAAATTGTACATCTACAGCTCATAGGTGGAGACGGGGGAAGATTTTTTTTGTGTGACAAATGACACACACAAAAAGAAACTCCACACTGCTGGGGTTTTAATTTGAAAAGTCATCCATTTGTCCTTAAACTAGAATAGTAACTGGCTTACAGAATACTAGCTGAATCTTTTCATGGTTTCAAAATTTGGCATGGTCAGTCAGCAGAGAGAAGTCCTTTTGTTTCCCATCACTGTTATATTTTGCTTCCAAATTCTATGGGAAACGTATTTAGAAAACCTACAATCTTTCCTAAAGTGTACAAGCTAATAAAAACCAAAAAAGTCAGTTCCCCTTCATCACCCTTCTCAATTTCCTAGATGTCAGTGCTTGATATGAACTCGCTATTTATGCACCTTCAATTTAATGACTGCCTTCCTTGCACGTGCTAGCTCAGCTCTCTCAGGAGCTTGCTACGTAGTTTTCTTCTCAGCGTGGAAGGAAGGGCCAGCGAGCAGGGTGCTTCCTCCCCGGATGCTGTGCCACCCGCGGGAGCTGATGCAGTACGTTGCAGGGGTCTCTGGTGTCCGATGAATAGCACGAAGTGCTGCTTGCTTGGCCTCGCGTGAGGGAGCAAAACTGTTACAAGACCTTTTTGAACGGCAGCAGCTGTTTCATTTGTACTGCACAGCACTAATTTCTTCTCTCCATTTTGTTTTTCTCCGTGGTATTTATCTATAGCTGGTTATTTTTCAACCTGCACAGCTGAGTACTGGGTTTAAGCTTGGTTCCCTATATGTGAGACTCCCTTAAATGTCCTTCAGTTCTTGCATTTGTTCTTTTTTTGTCCAGGTCTCCTGGGTTTCTGCCCCTGGCCATGGTAATTCAGGAGGACCTTTCTGGGGTCTTGTGCCATGGCCAGTTCTTCATTAACTGAAAAATAAACCAAACAACACAAAAATCCATAAGGATGCGCTAATTTGCAGTGGTGAATTTTTATAAAGAAAAGCTACTGGCACATACTAGTAAGAACTAATCTTACGAAATCAAAGGTGCCCAAGCAGCATGCTAGTTATTGGTTTGCCTGTGCTCCTAGGAGAAAGTCTTCGGAGCGTGAGGTAGGGACCGTGCCTATGCCCAGTGAAGCACCAACACAAACTCTGTTGACATCAGCAGAAATTCTCTGTTCTCATTTGCCTCCACCAGCTTTCAATCAGAATAAAATCCTTAAACAGCAGCAAGGAGAGCAGTTAGCTTACACAGGCAATTCGCCTTCTGCCGTAGCGTGGCAGTGCCACGGAGCCTCAAACTGGCCTGATCCTCCCGACGCTGCCCGTGGTGCAAACGGAATGGAAAAATGCTCTCTGCCCCCGTAACCTGGCATCTTCAGAACAGGACGGTGTTGTCAGAGGCTTGGAGAATATTTGAGGTGGGATGGGGAAGCAGAAAAAAGACCCCTCCCCTCAAAAAAAAAAAAAAAAAAAAAAAAAAACTTGTTAGCATCAAACACTTTGTCATGGGATATTAGCTTCCCGTGTCATTGCTAGCTGTTCAGGGGAAAGGTATGCCGGTTTGTTCGTTAGTTTTAGTTTTATTTTTAAGGAATCTTGAAGGGATGATATTAAGGTGGGTTTTAATATATTTAAATGGAGCCTCTCTCTTGCTGCACAGAGAAAAACAAAATGATTATTTGACAATGAAACAAGGCAGCCTTACTTTCAGTAATGCAAATTTGATTCTTTCTTTCTTTATAGAGATCTGAGGAAACAGGCACCTAAAGCTTGCTGAATTTCTGAGGTTTTGTCAGTGAGGGAGTGTTGGCATTTAAATGAGTCTGTCGTCAGGCTTATCTGTGGTTAGCTGGTTTGCTCACCTGATGGTCTTAAGCCGAAGCTGGCTCTGCTTGCCTGTACAGGGAGAGCTGCTCGGGATGATTTGTGTGTGTTGGCTGGAGGCCTAAGGGATAGGTTGGACTCTGGCAGTCTCAGATCAAGCAAAAAGAAGGGCTTGGAGGTAGAACTGGGACTGCGGTGCCCAAAGTATTAAGTAAATAGAAATTCATCTCACATCCTCTTGAGAATCCCAGACAGAACGCCTGTGATCTGCAAACTGAGAATCTCCTTCCCCGAGGCATTGAACAGCCAGGTGATTCTCTTCAAGCATCCTTCTCAGTTATGAAAGGGTACTGAAGCAATATTCCTTTGGCAAATGCGTCTGCCAACTACTTCATTCATCTCTCTCTTAAAGCCTTGATTGCTAATCTCAGCAAATTTAGGAAATTGTTACTTACTTAAACTGACTACCAACCCAAAGCCAAAAATTCTGTGCTTTAAGAGAAGCAGGCTTTAACATCTGGTTCTGCAGCTTATTTACAGACCTGCAGAAAGCGCAGCTAAGGAGGGTACGGGCACTGTGAACGCAGGCGGTCCTGTTCGGTTCAGCAGTTGCTCATGTGGCATGAATGCAAACATCTGTGGGGTTTTTCAGATGGGCTTTTGTGGCGTAGGAAAAGTATTGCCTGAGCCTCAGCAAAATACCTGAACTGATGGGGTCTGTAACGCACCTGCTTTTCCTGCTTTGCTTGATCCTAGCCAGAATAGAGAAGAAAGAGCATCACCAGGAAAGAATGACTCAGTAGTATCTCAATATTATCAGTGGGAGAATCCCACTTTTATCTGAAGTCTAATGCAACAATTTCATTAGCTTCCATTTCAACCTTTTTCAAGAAAGCGCTCTCAATACTTAGCCTTCCTATTCCCTCACAGATATTGAATTGTATGATGTCTTGGCACCACATCATTTTTTGGTGGTTGTTTACTAGTGTGTGAAAAACTGTCAGCACCTTGTTCGAAGGATAATTTATAACCTAAGGCAGAGCTGGGTTAGGCATGTGGAACAGGCTTCCCTAGTTTCTTAATTCAGTGTCTGGAAAGCACATCTTGAACGGGAAAAGTTTGAGTTTCAGCAGCCTGAAGGCAACTTGTGGTGTAGGCTTGTATGCAAACAAACACCCTACCTTTCTGTTAAAGCCTTTGGTCTAAATGCCTGGAGATGTTATTCAAAGTTGGAAGTTAATTTGTTCTACATTTCTGGGTATGTGTGACCTTTCTTACTTTTAGAATTGTGTTGAATTGCCCAGTTTTCAGGACTTTAGAAGGCTGCAGAATAGGGCAAACAATGTACAAATTGCAGTGCTTGATCTGGCATCTCGGTAAAGGTTCTTCCCCAACCTTGCACTGGTGGGTAAATCTAGCCTTCTCCTGTTGGGCTGATGCACCTGCGGCCAGCTTGGGGTGAATGTCTCTGCTTATCTGCAGAGCCCTGTGGTGGGGATTGTCCTGTCTGCTCTGTCCAAGACCCTGCTTTTCAGATCGTGGGTGAGCTGCTAGAGCTGAAACGTGTAGTACGTGCATTGTGGACAACCGTCCCAGGCAGGACGCTCTCATCAAGAAGTGTCTGAAGCTTACAAAGGAAATCTAGGGTGTCACCTTAGCTCCCCCAACGCTCCCTGTAGAGAAAAGGTTCAAAAGGCAGCTCATCTGAGGAACAAGCTTAGCCCAGTGTCTGCAAGAACATGTTTTGCAAGGGCTGAAGGAAAGAAAAGATGAGGACTCTGATGTGAACGTGCGCTGGGGCTCACCTTGGCAGCTGGAAGCTTAAACCAGGAGCAGAGCATGTGTGAATCTTCTGCTGCCCCTGAGATTCAGCCTGCAGCTGGGCCCCAAACCTGGAAAGCATGAAGATCTTCCCACCAAGACTGGATGGTCTGACATATAGGGATTTCCCTTCTACAAGAAACTCCTCGCCTGCTACGGCTGTAGCCCAGAGTCTGTTCTGTGTGGGACCTGTCAGGCTCTGGGAGCAGCCTCAGCTTGCAGGGCAGAGGTGTGTTGCATTGACCGTGCATCTACTTGGGGGGGGCGGGGGGGTGTTCTTGTTTTGGTTTTCCTTTGAAGATAGATTTTTGAAGTGAGTACAAGGTGATTTTAAAATAGAAAAGGTAACATGGCAAATGTGCGCTTAGGTACAAAGTAAAAGCAAATATATACTCTTGAAAGAACACAGACATTTACTCAATAAGCAACTAGTTACAGGGTGGAACTGCTGTTACCTGTCTCAGGGAAGACGTGCACAGTGAAAGCACAGAGGAAAATGAGCTGTACTTTAGTGTCCCTATTCTTTTTCTCCATTTCTGTTGCCTCTTCTATAGTGTAGAATAGTAAAAATATTCCATAGTATGGTGTGTAAAACTATGGAGTTTTAAGTGAGGGTTCAATCCAAGCTCTAAACAAATTCTTGTAACATTTTTCAAATAGAAAATTGTCTAAAAATGCAGTACAGCTTCAGGAAGTTGTTTATGATCATAGTTCTCTTCAGTTAGTTAATGGTACAAGCCTAATGGCAGCCTGTTGCACAAGAAGTTTTGTCTGCCTACCCACACATTGCCCCCAGGCCCTGACTCACCTTCTAACAGTTTGATCCTGAAGTAGGCAATTAGCAGCAGCAGGAGTAAAGTCACGGGCATAAAGATCCCAGTAAAGAGAATGAAGCCAGGCAGCTCCTTCACAAACACTGAAAATAGGCAACTCATGCTCATTTTCCTCTGTGGCAACTGCGCTGAGCAATATCCTTCAGATCTCCCAGTGTGGACCTTATTTATGCTTTCTTCCTTTTTTACCCGCATCCACATTCTGCCCTTTGCTCAGGCTATTATCTCTTTTTTTTGGACTTTGGTTTGTTTGTGTAAGCTTGTGATTCCTAGTAGGACTAGAGTTCACTTGCACAATTACTCAACCACGAAGTTTGAGAGTGCATATTGAAGTAATGTAGGGCTTTGAAACCTTTGAGTATGTTGGGCTGGGCAGGGCTCAATATGTAAGGCTGCTGCCTTTTGAGCAATATGGGTTCTGTCATCTGCTAATCTTGTACAGGCCATTCTAAATAATAAGCATTCTCTTTCTAGATATATTATTAATTTTACAATAGATCTCAAATGCTCACCCAGGGTGAAGACCCTGTTATACATACCACACAGGCGTACGTGTGGGCTCTGCTCTGAAGAGTTTTTAGAGGGGACCACTGAGGCAAGGAGCAAGTGACCGAGTGGGTGATGGACCAGCAGCATTTTTTCCAAAGGGCAGCTACACAACAGTGAAACTCAGGAAGGTTTCTTTTTTTAGCAAAGTTGAAAATATGTGATTTGAGGGGGGGCAGAAGTGCCAAAGAATTCAAGAACTTTTAAAATATTCAAGTAGCTGGGTTTGAGATGTTCAGGTTTTCCCATCTGGTCATAGCCCTATGACAGAACTGTGTCTAGGATGCATTGATTGGTTTAAAAAGATGTTTAGCCATTTTATGGCCCTTGTCCGCACCTTCAGGTTTCTAAAAACACGTGGTCAGTACACTTGACGCCTTGGAAGTGCCATTGTATGCAGGTTGCATTGACTTCACTTGGGGCCAGTGCAGAATCTTACTGTTTGACCTGTCCAAGTGCTTGAATTCCAGCAGAGACCTGCTTCAGGATGTTGATCGGGTAAGTCTACCTGAGCATTCAGTCTTTGGCTTATCATATCTGGTGCCTAATGACAGCATCAGGTAACATTAGGCGTTGTGGGTGGGTTTGTAACTTCAGCAGTTTGCTATGACATGGACAAAAAATCTGGCTCATTTCACGTGCATTTGAGAGATGGTAAGGATTTTATTTGTTTAATACCTACCTAATCTGAAACAGGACCATGATCTCAGGGTGAAAATTACCATTTTGACAGCAATTCTCTCTGGGCATCCAGAAAGGATGTATTTCAAGATTTCTTTGACTAATTGGGTAGGTGGGTAGGCTGGGGCTAATGGGAAATGCAGTGGATTTGTAGATTTTCAGGGGAAAGGGGTATTTCTATGTTGACCTTGTTTTTTTTTCACCTTCTGTGTTCAAAAGGCAAACCACTTCACCTAATAATTATTTTAAGTTCATAATTTTATTTGAGCTATAACATATTTGGCATGAGATCCTCCCTTTGTGACAGGAAGTGATGGAGAATATCATGTTTACAGGCAAATTCCTGTTTTTGTTAATCACCTGCTGCTGTGATTGATAAAAGAACAAATGGAGTGTGCCTTATTTCTTGCTTATATTTGTTTGGCTTTGGCTTCTAACCATTATGTTTAATTCTGTCTTTTCCCACTAGATGTTTGACCTCATTCATGAAGTGCTTTATGATCTACTAATGAAAAGCATGGATTAAAAACCAGGTGGTGAGGATATTAATATTATTATAGGCCCATCTGTTGCCAGATAATTCCTTCCTTGCATAGATACCTGTCAGCTGTGATCAATAAATTCCTTAAAGTTGTTTTGTTTTGGTTTTTTTTTTGCACATATAAATTTAATTCAGATTTTTTGTAGGCTATCGTAACTGTTAGTGTTCTGGTCTGCAGAACAGTTGCAATATTTTGATGAACCCTCTTCTGGATCCTTTTAAAAATTCCTTCCTAACTAGTGTTCTTAGGAGGAAAAAAAAAAGAAAATTCTTGAGCAATTGGAGAGTTCACTCTGAAGAGTAAAGTCTGTGGCTGAATTCCAAGTGCTGTAACATTACGAAATGAGCCAGGAGGCTATTTCTCTTTGATACATCTGCATGGCTCTTGATGACAGTAATGGGAAATAAATACCTGCATACAAGGGCAAAATAGTCACTTGGATTTGTTAATTGGTTTTCCTTGTGCGCCTGAGATATTAGTTCTTTCTGTCAAATGCGAGTCAGGGGAGACGATGAAGTATGTAGCTGCCTTGCTTGTCACACCTGGCTGTGGTGGGGCCCGACAGCTGATGGACGCAGAGCAGCCAGCTCAGAAGTGGCTCCTTTCTGCCCAGGAAGAATGAGAAAATTCTCAACCCTCCACATTTGTACAACCTCCTCGTGAAAGGGCAGGTGTCAGCTCGGATCACAGCAGTCGGGCGAGGAACAAAACTCGGCGAGCGGCTGTTCAGCGTGGCAGATGTGTAAAGCAAGTTTCTGTATTGAAGCAGGACAAATGCAGGCGGAAACAAGGTTACACGTATTTTTACCATGAAGGCAGTTCATTTTTTACCTGAGTTGGCTGGGATGGTGGCGGGTGTGAGTAAAGCCGAGAGGAGCTCTGCTGCCGTACGGGCAGCGGCGTTTGGTAGAACGGGGCTTCTGCACCCCAGCGAGCCCCATTCGGCGGTGGCAATGGCCGGCATGTCGCTGTGCGACCGCGTCTGCCACAGTCGAAGGAAAACTGGAAAATGTGGGCCAGGCGTGGGTTAGTAACGCAGGAACATATGGTTTCCTGGATGATCTGTGAAGCTTGGGTGTATTTGGGAAAATAGATGGATTCACGAGCTTTGTGAAAATGTCACTGACTTCTCACCAGTTGGAAAGAAGCGAATGATTGTGTCTTCCCCCCACCCCCCCGGGTGCTGCCAGCAGACCTGCCAAAAGCTCCCTTTCTGGCTCACGGGAAATTCAGCCATTTCAAATTTTTCCTTTTGGCTTGAATCAGAAACTTAATTTCCTGTGAAATGGAATTTAAGGAACATTAATTTTAGAGCCACTAAAACTCTTATTTCAGCTGTATCATTCTGATTATTTGCATAAAATATGAACCCAAATGAATTCATTCTAACTTTAAATGACTTCTATTTCCAAAACCTGCCAACTAACATTAGAAATGATGAACATCAGGCCTACCTTGTTGGAAGGAATTACTTTAATTTTGTGTGTGTGTGTGTGTGTGTGTTGAGCAACAAATTCTTGTTGAATATTTTGATTCAATCACAGTTTCCAAAGGAAAAATTTCTCTTAACATTTCTAGATGGCTTTACTAGGGAATATAAAAAGGCCAAGCAATACCTCTTGGAGCTGAGGGGAAGGAATATTCCCACAGGCGTCCTCTGGCCCAGAAGGGGTGTTGGTAAGCTGGGTCCACTTCTCAGGAGACACATTTTGAATGGAAAAAAGTCTTTAGTTTCCTGGGATACCAAGCTAAAAGGCCTCATGAAAAGTGTATTAATTTTATTAAATTTAAATGCTAAATGAGCATTTAGATCTCATCTTTCTCCTGGATGTTCTGCTAGAACACCAAAATCCTTTATTCTCCTGTTCAACCTAAATTTGATAAAAGCTATTAGATCAGGTGGTTTGGTATCTTTATTATTACAGGCAATTTCATTTCCTTCCATGTCCTTTGTAGAGTCCAATAAATTGATCATTTAAGGCTTGTTTTCCCTGAAAAGCATTTAGCCTTGGTTTGAAAACATGAGGAGATGGAGAATCATCTGTCCCTTTCCATGGCTTGTTCATGATGTAAGATGTTCTCTTTGTGTCCGGCTTAGACCTTCCCACGCTTCTGCTTCTAGCCACTCGTTCTGCTTGCCCCTTCCTCAGTGGGTCAGGGAGGTTTTGAGGACCTAGTATTTTTTTCCCTGTGAAAGTACTTACGCCTTGCAATGTCACTTCTCAATCTCTTTCCTG
The DNA here is from genome assembly GCA_013400195.1 of Aramus guarauna. Lineage (NCBI taxonomy): Eukaryota > Metazoa > Chordata > Aves > Gruiformes > Aramidae > Aramus > Aramus guarauna. Next base: position 604,846 of record VXBL01007273.1, read on the forward strand.
TTAAACTACACACAGAGGTAATTTAATTCCTTATAGTAGGAATTTCTTTTTGCCCATCCTTGAAACATCCTTGCAGGTTTTCTGTGTGTTCTCTAATTTTTAAAGATATCTTTTGAAATGTGGGCATGTCAAGGCTTGCAATCACATAACAGTATCACCTGTGACACTCCTAAAGGTAAAACTGTGTCTTTATTCCCACCTGTTACTCTGCTGTTCACTCATCAGAAAGGCTGATTAGCCATGATTGCCAGAGCATCCGGAGGCACTTACGGCATTGCACACCTGCTCTGGGTCTCCATCCTCTTCAGGATTGTGGTTTCCCAGGACAACCCTTAGGGGCGACCTCTTAATCTTGTTTCTAGATGTTAAACTTTGCTTTGGAAGTGTTCTAGTGCTTTTTCTTGTAATAAACCCAGCCTCTCACAAACGATCCAGATCACACAGCCTAACTGCTGTGTTCTCCTTATTACTTAGCATCAAGCCTTTGATCATCTGTACTTGTTAAGAATGTTAAGAATATTACATCAATTTCTACTTTGGTTGGTCGTGTCCCCCCCCCCCCCCCC
>VXBL01007273.1:605416-658205 GCA_013400195.1 Aramus guarauna
TTGTTTTTTTTTTTTTTTTTTTACCTCTCCTACATTGCCTATTTTTCTACTTTGTTGCTTTTCTAGTACAAGCGTGTGTTTTCACATGGTAAATTAGTTCAAGTTATTGATTCAGCTGAAAAGCTGCATAAGCTGTTTCTAGGCTTTGAGGAAAAGGTATTAACTAGATTATTTTTAAACTGGATCAGTTTTCTGACCGAGTTTATTGTGTGGGCATCCACAAGGAGATGCTGGCACAGCCTTTAAGTCGTACAGAGGTGGGGATGAGCACCCGTTTCGGAAGGAGCCCCTTCCCCAGGCTGCGGCAGCAGATGGAAATGGCTCTGCTGCCAAATGCCTGGCTGTCGCCTCACCAGAAGCACGGCGTGCAGCGACTCCCCCATGGATATGACTTTTAAGATCCCTGCAGCAATTCCTAATTCGTTACTCGTGTGCTTTATTGATACAGAAAAGTGATTACTTTTTAATGAGCACATTGTGTGTTACTAATTCAAGTGCCTTAGGACTTCCAAGTGTATTGAAGCTGTGGTTGCCTTTATCAAACAAACTTGTAATCTCATTAACAAAGTAACAGCTATTTTACATAAACCATGCTAAGTAGCTTATTTATATTCCAGTTCTCTATCTGTTTGAACAATCTTTGCATTCTTCCTGCCTTACATTTATTTTTCTTACCTATAACTAGGCCAGATCATTTGAGCATTGGGATGAAAATAATGGGTTCCTAGTCTCCTCGATAGTATGCTTAAGATTTATGAAAAATTGGCATAAGTGAAATTAAAACCTGCTTGACCAACTTCTAGCCCTGTTCCAGGCTTCTTGATTTTCAAAGTGTTTCTGTTCAGTACAGGTTAGTTTAAATTTCAGCTTTGTTATTAATCACCTGTACGGGTGAATATTAATCTACCTGTGCAGAAGCATCTGGCAATGGTACCAGTGGATGACCCTTCTTCTTGAGTACAAAGAAAAGTATTTCTTGAGCAGTAATACTTCCTATACATTATTATTTAAACATCTTGATATGGGCTGCTGTGAACATCTCTCTTGCTTTCAGCATAATTTTAAAAGAATGAAAAAAAAATAAATAATCCAATTGTTCCTAATCCTTTGACCACAGCATTTTCCATGGTGAAGGAACTGATAGTGTCCATATTCATGGCTTCAGATGTGTTTATTGCAATCCTTTTTTTTTTTCTTTTTTCTTTTTCCCAAGGAAAAAAACAGTTTATGGAATCACAATGTTTGTTTTCCCTAATAACTCTTATCCAACTTTAAAAAAAAAAAAAAAAAAAGTTAAGACTCATAGAAAACTCCAAGCAAGTTACTTACCAGTGCTGCGAAAATTAGTGGCTCAGTTGAAGCAAAACTGCAGCTAGGGCCCAAACAGAGGGGAAGGAGGGCAGAGCTCAGCTCCCGCACGTTCACTTTGGGAGCAGGACACCAACCACTGCCTCGGTACCCGTCGGCCACACCACACCAGCGCGTGTAGCCACTCACACCAGAATGGTGTCACAAGGGGCACACGTCCAACCGTGGAGTTATTACAATGACAAGAGGTGTAGTAACAAAGGGCACGAGCTCATAGAAGTCTAGGCTTTGCTACTTCTGCTGCTTGTGGGGAAAAGTTATTTCTAGCTGCTGCCTTTCCCACATAACCAAAAGGGAATTTTATTCAAAGTCATGCTTGTCTGGAAATATGGCCCTTTCGGAGAGTCAGTAAATGTTTCTTTGAGTTCTTTTTTGTATTTCTGTTAAATACAAATTTATTAAGTATCTTGGATGTTTGATTAAGTTAATAAATATTTATTCTTTTCCATCAAGCGATTTTGCTAAAATTTTTGGAAATAGGTTAATTTCTAATACTTATTTTAGTGTGTGCGCATAGTTTCTTGTTAGTTGCCCACTGTTCACCAGTATCTAGTAAGTCCAGTTCCCAAAGACTGCTCTGTAAACAGCTGCTCTTCACCAGTCCCAGCACAGGGATTACTTCATCTGCACCTGGCGCATCCCAGTCCTGCCGGGTCCCTCCCTACCGCTGAATCCCATTTCTGTTAGGAGATCATAGATCTTTAGAAGCCATATGATGAATGGGCTCTGCGTGAGACTTCAAGCAGCAGTGTATTAAATGGAAGGGCATCTTTATCTTCTTAAATAAATACTGCAAAAAAACCCCACTTTCTTCCCATCCCATCTCTTGCACAGCTCACAGCTGCCTCCCAGTATGCTTTTCTCCTTGATTAGTAAAGAGGAAATCAATGTAACATTTAGACAGTGTAGATAAGGAAGTGATGAAAAAACGTGCTGCTCTCATATCCCAGAAAGGCAGAGCAAGGTTGAACTGGGAACAGTTGTGTGCTGGTAGCACAGTGCTGTCTTGCCCATAACCCACGGCCCCGGCTATGATGGCAGTCTGCTGTATTAGCGTTTGCTCACTGACAGGTCATTTTTCACCTAGCAACAAACGAAGCAACAAGATGTGCTTCTAGAAACTGGGACAGATTCAATGTTCATCCGGTGCCTCAATTTGTAACTGAACCTGAAACTGCTATGTAAAGTTCCATAGAAATGATCAGAGCAATTTTAAAAACTAAGCTGGTTTTTGCGGGGTTTTTTGGTTGTGATTTTTTTTCTTTTTCTTTTTTTTTTCTTTTTCTTTTTTTTTTTTTTTAGCTGGCCCAATTTCAAATGTGTTAAGCCATTTATTGCCTCTTGTTAGCTAATACTTCTTCATATTACTTTGCAGCATCACTGCTACCGCAGTGTTGCTACCCTACCCTACCTCAGACAGTTTTGAGTCACCATATAGCTGCAGCGCAACGCGCATCTTCTCTTCCCGCTTCCCCGCAGTAAAAGAGGATGGAGAGGAGGCTACAGGGGCCAGCGCCACAGGTTGTATCTAACCCCTGCGAACAAGGTACACTGAGGGGCACTGGTGCAAAAGCTGCATTTTATTCAATGGCTAAATGTGCAGAGGTGCGTAGCTGTGTTAGATTTGAGGCACAGCTCTGCAAGGTAAAAAAAAGTGGCATCTTCCAAACCAGAGTGCTTTTTAAGACGCATTAGCTTATTTGTGCTTACTTGTGTGCCAGGAAGGTGGCTTGAGCCACGATGCCTCAGCTGCTTTTCAGGACGGCTGAGGATTTTGCAGTATCTCAGTCTCCAGGTCCTTATTAGACATACTTGAAAAAAATCCTGGGTTTTCACAGAGTTGATAGAGCTGTAGAAAACTCCAGACCCTCATTAAAAGTGTCTGTGTCATGTTGCCAGTAACCTAAATCTCTTTTTTCTATTCATTAAAGATCTGGCAGGCATTTTATGTAGGTTTTCCCTGTGAGATTCCCTACCAGCAAGCCAAGCCGTGACCCCTCTTCCCGTTGCAGGGTCTGCCTCCCCGGAGAAAGAGGCCTCCTCCGTGCAGCCGAACGCCGGGGAGACAAGCCGCTGGTTAAAGAGGGGTGAGCTATGGCTTCATCAGAAACTTACTGGGCTAAGGCCTACTGTAACCTTGGGTGAAAATAATTTGCAGTGAAATGAAGAGCACGGTGAGTTAGCAAGTAACGCCGGAGAGGTGCGTGTGTGTGCACAGCCACCTCCTCTGTCACAGTGTCTGCAAGGAAAGCAAATCTCTGTGTGAGAGAAATTTTCAGCTTATCTGCTACTGCTAGCAAAAGCTATGGTTAGTTTAACGCATTTTGTCAGTTATCTAGTACTCGATTAATGTGACATGAAATAAAATGGCATGAGCGCATATCATTCTCTGTTATGCATTCCTGGTGAAGGCTAATTAATTTGTCATTCCACTTTCCATGCTGTACATTTACACAGTAATGAGTTGTAGCCATCTGCTGGCATGAAATTATCTTTTTTTTTTTTTTTTCTCTCCCCAGAAAGGAGAAAGGCAGACGGCCCTTCATGTTTTTCCCTATACTGTAACATATCCAGAAAACCTTATGCTTAACCCTGACACTGGCATCAACAAATGCTAATTTACACATGCAACTATGTAAGCCCAAGGAAAGAGTTTTTAACCCTACATTGTTTGATGACTTAAAATAGTTACTGTGAATGTTTCGCCATGGGGAGCTTCATGTAGTGTTTTAAGAGAGCGATATCTGCATTTTTTCCCTGAATGAGGAATGCACTCTAAGGTCTTTTCCTCATTAGAGTGATAAGGTAAATATACTCCATCCTTGTCAGAAAACTGTCTTATGGGCAGCAGCTTCTCTAGCATGAATATTAAACCACGTAGAGCTGTGGCAGTAAGATAAAGGAGCTGCGAACTGATCAAATAGAAAGAAGGGGAAATAATTGACACAAATGCTTCTTGTTTGAAAAAGTTACGGCTGCTTTGAGGATCCAGTGCCCCAATTTGCTGACTTTTCAGATCATGGGCCCGATTTATATGGAAAATGCTGATAGGCCCTGTAAGACCTGATCGATAGATGTAATACCAAATATATCTGTAATGAGGTGCAAGACTATTTAGCTGGTTTGTACAGGTACTTTAAGACACTGATTAAATAGTTGATCCTGAAGAATTAGTGAAGGGAAATGAGACCTCTTTGCTTTAAATTGCAATAAAATGCTTAATGATTCAGGACTAGCAGATGGTGAGGACATAGTTTTCTTATCTTTTAAAATCTGAAGCTCATAAATGCTCTTTTTTCCTCTCTTTTTAATGTCAATTTTAGAGTAGAATTAAGCAATAACCTAATGGTGATATGAGCATTCATTTGTGATAAAATGGTGAAGTGTTTTGTGTTGACCAGAAACTGAACCTATGGGGCTTCAGAACCCACCATAAACCCTTTCACTGAATTGCAATTGGCTTGGGCAAATTGACTTTTTCCATAAAATAATATTTTGACTGAAAAATTGCAGTGCACCTCTGTTTTGCTCCTTCTTAGTTCCCTTCATGACCTCTTACTGTTGCCAAGCCAGATGCTCAGAGACACTGACTTGCAGGTCAAGCAGAAACCACAAAAACTGTCCTTACAACATTTATTTTGCTTCCTCAGAAGTTTGTAAGAGAATATGTCCCTTTGCAGAAGCCATACTGGCTCTTCCAAATCAGGAATGATTTACTCCAGGAATGGAGTAATCCTGTCCTTGTATTCCTTTATTAGTGATTCTACTAATTTGCCTAATACAGACATCAGCTTTACCAGTTCTTTTTCCCTGAGTTCCCAAGGTCTCTTTTATAACTCAGTGTCTTTTTTGCACCATCAAGCCCTGAGATACCAAGGCAGTTTTAACCAGTTACCTACCACTGTTGGTGCCTCACCTATTTCATCCTTGATTTTTCTTAGAACTCATCAGGGAATAATGGGGATGTGTTAGTGTTTGTTTTCACAGTTTTTTCAGTAACTTCTTCTACAGTCACTTAAAATATCAGATATTAAAAAGTACCTTAAGTACTTTGACTCCTCAGAGGAACAGAAGTCACAAATGTCAAGAATATCAAACCAATAAGGATGGGCAGGAAGAGCTGTGGAGGTGTTTTAATGTACTAAACACACCGAGGAGTGTAACTCACAGTGTGTTATCAAGCAAACTTTAGTTCATAGGGATTGAAAAGGGTATGAACGCAGAGTAGCACTCTGGCTACTCGGTGGGTATGTGCCCCCAGGCAGATTTTTACCTGCCCTGTCCACCTGTGGTAGCTAATCACTCTGCTGGTGAGCATACGCCTGGCTACTAATCAGAGAGTAGTTGTGAATTCACAGCCTGCTCTACCTGGTGGCCTATTTTTGTGTATGTGTGTATGCATGCATGGATCTGAAGACCATGATTTACCAGTCTTGAGTGTCTGGGCAGTTTTATTGTTTACAAAAACAGAAACAACATGGCTTCTGTGGAGCTACAGTCATCTATAATTATTGTTGCAGCACGCTGCTTCTCTGGTAGATTGAAAGGCTAGAGAGAAATCAGTGAAAATACACATTTTTAAGTTTTCTGATTAATTTTCTTCCCCCATCACGGATCTCTCTCCCACACACTGTTTCTTCCATTCGTGCTGTTTTTATCCTGGTATCATTATCTATTTTCACTTATAGTTAGTCGTGTGACAGCAACCTGCTGATTTTTCAATGGCTTCCAACAGCATTTATTATCTAGCACTCTTCTTCAATCAGTGGATGGCAGAAGCACAGTGCACTCAGGGATACTCAGATAATGGGTTACAATCAACAACATTACAGAGATGTGCTCTCCTATCTTTCTGTAGTGCTTATTTGTGCATTTGGCAGAGAGTCATAATACCAACATTTGAAGTTGTAATAGGGCTTTCTCTCTAAGGGTCCCCAAGCTCCGTGCAAAGCACTGATAGATTTGCTCTCTTAGATATGCTGGGAACTTCAGTGCCTCCTGGGAACACCAGGATTAGCGATTCCTATTTTACAGCCACAAAACTAAGATTTTACCTTGTCTTAACAAATTAATAGTAAGAAAACAGCTTCTTTATCTTCTAAGCATTTCCTGAGGTTCTCTTGATGGAGGACACACAGGATGCCCGTAGCTGGCAGATTTCCCTGGAGCTGGTTGGAGGCAGGGATGAATCTCATTTAATCAGAGTGGCAGAGTAACTTAGTGTATTTTTATTTGCTCATACCCAAAGAACTAAGAAACATCTCCTATATCACAAATTGTTGTGGAAAAGCTGCAATGGCACCTTGACAGAACATAACAGGGACTTTCTCTGGGCTCTGAACGCAAGAGAAGGCAATGGCTGTAGTTTAATGGACCTGTTTGAGTGGGGAAGAAGCAAAAGCAGCAGCCAGAAGACAATCCAGGGAGATGGAGTAGAAGTCTTGGTGGCTCAGGCCTGAGAGAAATTGTGTTAATGGCATTGTTGGCTACTGAGAAGTTGGAAAAGAAATGTCCTCCTATTGTTTGATTACTAAACAGAGTCATGTTTCCCAGAAATAAATGGACACTCCTCTCACTATTTCACTTTTTTAAATAATAATGTAGGTTGGATGTGTTTGTTACCAGCTGAAGTGGAAAGGGGGCAAAAGAATTGCTCCTATAACCCACTGTGATAAAAGAGGATGAGGACAACACGTGCTGCTTCCATCGCTGAGAGTTAGCAAGCTAAGTTTAAAATCTAGTAGCCAAAATTACAAGGAGTTAATTGTGAAAGCAAATCTGACGTGCTCAGCTTACTGCTGTAGAGATAATTTGACATTACTGGAAGAAGTAATATTAAAAATAATGCAAGTGGACTACTCTATCTTGATATTAGCAGTATTCCAGTACAATTTAGGGACATTTACCTAAATACCAAGTCTTCTGTCACTTTTGATTCTATTTAACGAAACCAAGATAGCATTGTCAGGCTAAAAAAAAGACTTAATTGAAGTAATTTACTGTACCTTTATAAAAGTTCACAATGTATTGAGAAGTTTTCAGACTAGAAGTGTACCTTATAGGAAAATTTTACTCAGAAAAGTTAGGCTTATCTTAAAACATTCTTGAAAGATGATACTATGACCTTCTTGCTGGCTTGTTGTCTCAGTGAATGTGAAATACTCTTCTCTGTTTATAAATTCATTGTTTGTGCTGAAGTGAAGAGGAAGGACTCCTTCCCCTACTACATTGACCATTTTATGCAGGTAACTGCTGAAGGAAGGCTGAGCTGGACATTCAGTTTCTCTGGTAACCATTTGGAGGCCTGCTCTTTTTACTTGGGAATTATTTTTCTCTGCTTAAAAACATTTCTTCCTTTAACTCCTCCTCCCCACCCCTCACAACTGTTCATTTAGGTGTGCCCGCCATGTCTGGCAAGTGTTGGCCATCAAAAAGAATGAGCCTCATAGTAGAAAACTGGCTAAGGAGGAGAATGTGTTGATCCTACAAGGCAGATCAAGAGGGGACTCTACCAGAGGGAAGGGAAGTGGCCTGGATGCTAAGGAACTGCTGCTGGGCCTTAAACTGTCTGGGAAATAAGTCATGGGGCAACAAAAGAGGGTGGCTCTGTCTTCAGAGAAGGAGGTCTTGAAGGATGAGAAAGAGGATATGTCTTGGTAATGGGATCATCCCATGCAAAATGGGAGAATGACAGCATCTTTGAGAAAGGGCCAAGCAGGAGACAGCCTAAGGAAGTGGTGGGAGTCTTACAGAAAGCCAGACTTGTATAAATTTCTGGGAGGGGTCTTGTGGGAGTTGGTAGGTCTGGGTTTCCCTGTGACCCTTGAAGAAGGAGCTCCTCTAGAAGAGTTACTATGGAGAGGAACAATTGCAGTACTGTTGTCTGGGGGGAGAACTTACAGAGTTGAGCCTACAGAATGTGTTGGAGAGGAAGTAACCCATGGGAAAGAGTGGAAGAAGAGCCATGCATATTGCCACTACCCCCATAACTGAGGAAAGGAAAGGTGGTGCTGGTGACTTTAGCAGATCTTTTTGCAACAGTATCTCTTCCCTTTCAGTTTTTGAGCCACAAAACCCCCAATGCTGGAACATAGCTTGACTCTTCCCCATTTTGTATGTGTGCCTTTGAGATTTGCTTCTAGTGTGGTCTTTGAACTTTGAATTTTATTCCTCCAATTGTTTAAATTCATTTTAAATGCTAATCTTCTCATCTTGGTGTGACCTACATGCTAACCCATCACCAAAGTCATTGATAAAGATATGAAATAGATTGGTCTTGGGACAGACTATGTGACCTGACTTGAATGACTTTCTCATTTGAAGCAGATAGGCTGACATGTTAATGTGCATCTATCTTACAGGCTTTCTCTCAAGCTCTTTTCTGAGAACAGAAATGGGACTGTATCAAAGGCTTACAAACTCCAAGACGTGCTGCATCAGTAGTTTCTTCCTCTACATAAGACTAGTCATCTTTTCAGAGAAAGAGATGAAAAGATTTCTTACAGCTTGTTCCTGACAAGTACAGTGTTGTTGAGGAAGGACCTGCTTTCAGAGTTGGAAACTCTGCAATGACATCAGTCAAAATGGTGGAGTATCAGTTTTCTTGATAAAAAGTTAATAGCTTTTTTCCACTCACATCTTTGAACAGATGCAGTTTTGACATCCTCTTTCAGCTTAATTTCTTGTCAAACATGTCTACTAGCTGAACTACAACCATTTTCTGAATATGCTAGCTAGCCCAGTGACATTAATGGGTGATTCTCTATTGCCTTAATTGGCCAGGGCTCTAACTGACTGCAGCCAAAAGCAGCTGAAAGCATGTTTCCATGCCAGCAGGAAAGAATAATTACGCTCAGCAAATATTACATCTTGGCAGTTGCAGCTGACAATCTCTGGACCTTGTAGCTCAAGTCTATTTTAGCCTGCATTGATTCAGTTAACTATTATTTTATCTTACAGTAACTGAGGTGGTTATAAAGCTATTTTGTTCTTGATATTAAACTGCATAAGTAAGACAAATGAGCCAAAAATATTTTTTATATTCTAGCAATAAAAACAAGTATAGAAGGAATTAAAGCATCTTTACATGCCTTTCCTGTTTTCTGTTAGCCCATACACACAACAGCACTCACTATTCAGTTCACTTGGCAAGATTAAAGCTCATGCAGCTTTTAAATAACTTCCCAGTATGCTTTCTTTGTCATTTCTTTTCCGGTCACCTTTTTCTTATTTTGTTTCCCTTTCTTTCTACTATTTTTCTCATCCTCTTGTTTTTCAGTTAAATAGTTTGACTGTGGTCCGTTCCCAGTCTGGCACCATGAAAGAAAGGGATTACCAGGAACTGGAGGAATGGCTCACCTGCCGGTAAGGTAGCAGGTTTTGCACTACACCCAGCGGAGTAAGGAAAATCCCTGGTGCCCTCTTACGTGCTGCTGGGATGTGGACTGCTCTGAAAGAGCTGGTGACTGCCTGGTGCAACTTCTGCCTGTTCCTGGTGCGGGAGCTGGCTCCTAGCAGGGGCTTTCTCATTGCTGATGGATGCGGGAACCAGCTGGGCAGGGGTCTGTGTTGCAAGGGTGAGTGAGTGGAAGTATCTGATACAGGTTGTTTTGCACTAAAAATCAATCGTACTTCTGCCCAGTCTCATTCTGAGGAAAAAACAAGCCCACAGCATGTTTATGTGCTTTGGAGGATAACAATGTATATTTTCATGATAAGTCTAAGGGATAAAGCTTAGGTAGCTTGTGAGCTTTTCTATGCAAGGCTGAAAGGCAGGTTTTTTTCCAGACCAAGCCTATATTCTTGTCAAATAGCACACTGCTGCTTAGAGTAGCTTTCGTATTAGTAGGTTTCTCCTTTCCCAATGGGCTATGCTACTATTATGTCTTCCTGCATAATATTTACCCTTTGTCTGTAATCACATCTGTTAGAAGGGACGTTACCCAGCCAACAATACTTTTGATGGCATATGGTACTCTTTAATTAAATGTAAGTATTCACAAAAGCATAGAGTGTGCTCTAGTTTTTAGACCTCCAGCTATCCCCCATGGCTCCCTTTACTCATTTAAATGCATCGTCAGAAAGTTGGAAGGATTTTTTCCTAATACATTTGGCGTAAAAAATGGAACCTGAAAATGTAATAATGGAAGTACGTGGTGTAGATGCAAAGTTCAGTGAATTGGAATCTTGGAGTGGAAACCTGCCTTCCCTTGTAAATAAAAAACAAAATCAATTAGGTACTTCCATATAAACAGATGGTCGCCTTCTACTAAAAGCCAAGTATGAGACAGTTGTGAGCTGAATCATGGCCATGATATCCAACATCTGGCGAAACTGTGAGTGGTAATGTAGTAATTTTTTATTATTTAATTTTCTTTACTAGGTTCTTTTCTGTGCATGGAGTGATTCCCTTCTCAATTCTTATTTTCATCTCTTCTTGAAATACCTGCTGTGGAAAATGAAGTGTTTCAGTTTTGCTCTCTAGTATTGCAAAGAGAAGTATTACCAAAGAATAGCAAAGCTTTACTTTTTAAAAACATCTTACATGGGTCATGCTGCTTTTTTATACCAACACCTATAACACAGCAAGCAATGTTAGTTGAAAACATTTTGCTGTGTTGCATTAATCTACTGCCCATCATGGAGTATACATACTTTGTTCTGGAAGCTTTAAATAGAGCTAAATGAAAAAGCCTGCCTCAGAGACCGTATAACCCAAGCACATGGCAAGGCAACCAAAGGTTAGGTGTAGACAAAGAAACAAAAGACCACATTAGTCAATGTAATAAACAACAAACTTGGCACAGTAACCATGACTTTTGGTAGTCATCACAGCAAGGAAAGTGTTAAGAAGTAATCTGAAGGCAGTTACTGAGGCAATTCATAAGGTGCTACCTTCTGGGTCACCCTCCATACATAAAAGTGTAGTAACTTGAAACTCCATGGGTATGTGATTCAAAGTGGCACCATGAGCTTATCGTCTCTTGGTATTGTTAAAAAAAATAGGTGAATGAGGCGGGACAGAATATGGGATACCCTGGAAGAGAAAAGGAGTAGCCAAGACTGGATGCTCTACATGAGGAAGCAGCGTAGGTAGATTGCAAGAGGAGACACCAAATCGATGGTCTAGAAAAGCACTCTTTGCGGGTGAGCTCTGAAAGGATGAGAGCTGATGGGGGGAGAGGGCATGGTTGTGCCTGTCAGAGCCAGGGATGAGGATGCTACAGAAACAGATGCATGGAGTTGAAAGCCTCTCACTCCAGTCCTGTGCACACACTCACAACTGCCTTGTTAGATTTTCATGGCTTAAAGTGCAGACTTCAGCTGTCTCAGTAATCTTTCATGGATTAAACTGCTTTCACTGCAGAGACCGTTAAGGCCAAGATGAGCTCACTATGTTAGGTTTACACTTTACTGTTAAATCATAAACAAGTTGAGATTTCATGGTAGGATATTTTACACTTTACTCTTAATCCTAAGGGATTCATAATGAAAATATCTCTTGAGAAATGTAAGTTACATGCAATATCTAAATTGTTCTGCAAAGCAAACTGCAACATTTATACTAGCTTTCTGTGTTGCAGGCTTAGTTTTCCTCCGAAGGTACAAAGTATTCTGGATGAAGTATAGTGACAAAATGGGGTTTTGGCCTCCCTGGGAATGAGATGGATTAATTCCTCATTGCATTTGTCCTGTGAAAATTCACCAACTACTGTGCTCTACAGTGGGAGGTAACAGAGCACTCGCTCTGTGTCTGTTCATTGAAGCCGTCCAGTCTGTGAAAACAAAACCTCTCTTTAAAATGCTTTGAGAATAAAAAGCTGAGAATTAGAAGACATTTGATGTTAAGTAGAACTTCCATTCAAATGCTCATTTTCTTGTTTTTATTTGGGTAATTTTGTCGGCTCCCACATGATGTGCATATTGCTTTCAACCACCAGCAGAGCTTTCCATTGCCATGCAAAGAAACTGGCAGTAAATTATACATCTCTGAAAATGTGCTTTTTTTCTTTATCCCAGTGGCATCAACCTACTTCACCAGCTCTAAGTGGAAAACGAAAGTGGATACAGAAATTCATCTTGATGTATGTGATTGGTAACAAGAGTTGTTTGGTTGGGTGGGGTTTTTTTCTGATTGTTTTGCTTTTTTTAAGTTCTTGGCTTTAAAACAAACATGTCTCTGAAGATCTGCATTGACTTACTTTTTCCAGCTATGCATTTTTGAATGAATACGTGTCCTGATTCCAATTATTGAGATGGATACAGTATAAAACAGGTGTTAGGAACTGAAAATCATGACTTCACTTCATGGTAACGCTATACTAAAATCTTGAATACATGTATTAGAACAGCAACCACTCCCATCATTGTCACATCAGTCTTAAAGGACTTAATATCAGTCTCTCCTCTAATGAGCATCGTAATGTCTGTCGAATCAAGAGGCAGTGTGAAAACTTGCTGTTATGCTCCATTTAGCTTAATTTGCTAGTTAGTTTGTGTTGCCTTCCAAAACACTTAAAATGTTTAGAATAAAAAAGTTTCAGTAAACCTTGGTAGGAATTCAATGAGTGAAGGAAAGTCAGTACAAATCTCTTCTAATTGATTCTTTCACAGGTCAGGCATTCAGGCCAATCTTTGGACTTGTCTAAATTTTTGGCAGCCACCACTTTGATTGAGACATGAGCCTGCATATATTAAATGATCAGATTAATTGAACAGATATTACATAATCTAGTACCACTTTCCTCAGCATATTCGATGTTTTCCTTTGCAAAACATCAGTGCTTAAAATTGTCAACAATTTCATTCCACCAAAACTTTCTAATTAAATACATCTTTCTAAAGTCTCTACTGAATGACCTTATTAAGTATGTTTTGTCACTTAAAAGCATTTTGTAAACAAACCTGGGAAGGAAATGAAGGAAATTCCCAAGGAAGGGAGTGGGTTTGCAATATCCAGTACTACTAACTAATTTTGTTTTTAATGTTACAACAATGTCTTGAGGTCCAACAGAGTTAGGGAATTCTCCATATTAAGCAGTTAACTGCTTTCCCCTTTATGGCTGCATTAAGAACAGACATCAGAGACAAATATTTGAAGGAAAAAGTATTGCTATCTCCATTTCACATGCAGTGGACTGGTGGAGGGAGGCTAAATGATTGGCCAAAGGTCAGATGGAGGGACTTTGGGTTTTTTCCAATGCAAGGGGGAGTGAAAAAGATGAACCAGAGTGACTTTCACCAAAGCCAGCCAGATCGAATCATATTGGGATTTGCAAGTTAATTTATTCGCTTCATGTTATCTTTCATTTTCATCCCTCTTAACGCTTGCTTCCAACTGGAATTTCAAATACAGAAACATGTTTTTAAAAAGTTTTTGTAAGATGTTCATTTTGCAGGCTCAGAAGAGTGAGAGAGTTTGAGTTAGGCTAAGATAAGCACTCAGAAGAATGAATGCTTATCTCAACCAAACTTTCTGAGGTTTTTCATGTTACAAACAAGCATCTTAACTGCAATCAGAGATGTAAGAGAGAGGCTGGTCTTGGGACTAAGTGCTCCAGCCATCATGTTTCTATTTCTGACTCGAACAAATTCAATTATTTCCACGTGTACTAGAATTAAAACAATCAAAAAGGAGATGTTTTGCATGGACTGTGTGCCTAAAAAAACCTGCTGGCAAAAAGCTCCAGTCACCATAATCTCTGAAGCAACTGAAGTGCTTGTTTGTTATAAAGCCATTTAAAATGGTATGTTTGTGATAATAGATATAGTAAATCATGTGTAGTGTTTAATAAGTAGTGAGGTTGGGTTTAGCAGTAGAAAAGACACGGCACTTTTGTTCGCAGTACAGAGTCTTAGTTCAGTCTGATCTGGCTCTAGCTTCTGGGAAGATTTATTTTATATTGGATGCGCTTAGAAGTTCAGTGCAGGTATTTGCAATCTGTCTCCATGATAAGTTGTAACAGGGTGGTGCTACTACTCAATGCTGATGTCACTGAGAACTCCCCATTACACAGACCCTGTTTTCACTTGCTGAAACTTCACAAACCTGAAATGGTTTAGGCCATAGATGTCAGTCTCAAATGGAATAGCATATGGAGAACATAAATATCTCAAGAGGTCTGGAGGTGGTCAGGCAGCAAGAGCAGGACTTCAGAAGAAGTGGAAGAACCTCTGCTCCCCTGAACTGTCCTCTCCCACAGCTGGAATGAAACCTGCGATTCCCAGTCCGCAGCTATTTGAGCCATGGCCTGGCTTAGTATCCCTCTGGGTGGCTGAATGTCTATTCCCATTAGACTCCTCATTAGTTCAAGTAGCAGAAAGAGTTCTGCATGTGGTAACCTGCCCATACGATGGCCGCTTGGAAGTTAGATTGCAGCTCCACAATTCAGCTCATTTTTAAAAAATGGGGGATAACGTTTTGCTGCCCCACATGAATGTACAACCCGTACACAGAATACAGTTACAAAACCTAATGTGCAAGAATGAAGATGTCCATGGAATTTTAATTAGTTCCTGTGTGTCCCTTATAATAATCTTTAATTACTACAATTCTGAATCTTCCTGAGCTTGGTAAAAACAGTGCAAAGGTACTTCTTGATCTTAGAATTTCTCTCGGGGCAAATATGTTGTACGTGAGAACTTCAAAACAAAAGTAAAGTAAAATACACACTTTTTTTTTTTTTAAATGTAGGTCCATGTGCCAAGTCTCTGCATACAACATGTCAATGCAAATTGCACCATAGCTGAGGGTAAGGACACCTATATAATTTTTTTAAGGTTGTGGAAAAAAAAAAAAGAAAAATTTTGAGATAAAATGTTATGTACTGGTAAATTAGACCATACAGAACACCAGTCTAATTTCTGAACAAAATGGACTTCAGAAGGGAATTAGCCAGGCTTCTGAGGTGGTTTCAAGGCTTCTGGCATCTTTCTATTACCATGGACCACTCAGGCATTCTTTCCATTTTATTAATAATAGCTTTACTCTGTCCAAGAATGTTTTAAAATTATTCTCTTGTACTGCATATGGTATTTAAATGCACCTTAATATTTTAATTGGTGAAACTGTCAGAATTTCAAGCAGTATTTTTGCTAATACAAAAGTTTTTGCAATTTTTTTAAATTATTTTTAATTTTTAAATTTTTGTTTATCTTTACAGAATATTTTACTATCAAACCAAGATTTAGGGAATTACATTCACAAGAGCTCTTGGCAGTCTTTTGTTACTAGAGCTGCAAATAATCCACTATTCAGACCATGCCAAGAATGTAATCCTCAATGCTTTTAATTTAGAGTTAGTTGTCGGCTTCTGTTTCCTCACTATATTCCCTCCCCCAAAAATTATTTGTTATACTGCTCTTGATAACCAAAACCACTATCTCCTGCAGATAAATTTTTTACAGATAAAATAATTTCATCTGTTTGGCTCTTGATTAAGTTCTGGGGAATCCAAAGTAGTCCCATTTATTTAGGTGGAGCAAATCTGGACTTATTCAAGAGCAATTCTGAGCAGTACATGAATCCATAATTTCAGCAGATCCAGATTCTCTCTTCAGTTTTGACAACTTTCCTGTTCTGTGTGCATGCGTATTATGTGTGTATATACAGGGCTATTGTTGGGTACTGACATCTAGTGTGGTCCAGCTTAAATCTGTGTTAGTTTGATCCTAGTTACAGCTTCATTAGTACTTGCAACAATCTCTTGTTGTGAGTTTGTAAGTGCAACTTCCTTGAAATTCCTTCACTGAAATTTTAAGGAAAATTACCATTTTACTTATCTAAGACAATGAATTAGTCAAGGTGCCTCTGAAAAAAAAGGTGTTGAAATTGTTTGTCAAGTGGAAATAAATATTTATCATAATCCTTATGTAATGTAAGGAAAAGCTGTTGCTGGGGGGTCTTGGATGTGTCCATGTGGTTAAATAGTGATTGCTGATTTCTAAATGGTGCCAAACATTTGCCCACAACTTAGATTTATGAATTCAGTGTCAGAGTAGAACATCAGAGATCTTATGAAAAGGGGGGAGAAATTTGTGGAAGCTTTGCAGAAAATCTGCTCGATATTGTAATTTTTTTATTTATTTATTTTTTTTTTTTAGTATTTCTTTGATTCTTTGAAAAGACTAAAAAGTTAGACATCTCTGAGTTTCTGTGTTACTAACCCCCCCCATTCTTGGCCTTGGCCTCCAAGGACTGGAGTTATGGCAACATAAGAAGAATAAGTGAGAGCCTCAGTGAGATATAATTAGGCTTTCTTCTTCAGAAGTTAGAGCAGCTAGAAGCTTTTAAATGTTTCTGGAGCTTTGACATGAAACAGTTCGGATAACTGCAAGAACTGTTGGGGCTTCAAAGGATACATCTTCACATCACACACAGAAAAGGAATGCATATATTAGAGGAAGATCTAATGCCAGTTCAAGTTCATTTGGAAAATATTTTTTGTGCTACAGAGGCTGGTGCACCAGCAAATTTGCTCTGGTACCAGGCAAATATTTTACGTAAGCCTCAATTTCTGTGTTTTACGATGTGTGCACTCAGCTTCTCTCCAAGTTGTACCCACAAAGCAGTGGCAAAGCAGAGAAAAAGGACTCTGCGCAGAGAAATTTGGACTCTACTCTGCCTCTTGAAACCCTTTCCGTCCTTAAGCATGGTGAAACACTTGGCTGCATGACTCTCATCCAATCCTTTTCCGTAAAGGAGATGATAGCCCAGCCAAAATCTTGAGCACTTACCCTAGCCCAGAGCATCTTTGGTAAGCTGTTGCCATCCTTGGCTTGTTAAGAAGTATTGGCTGCTATTGTCCAAGGCACCCTGACAGTCTGAGGGAGGAAGGATTATTTCATCCCAATAAAGTCTGTTTCAGGGCAGTGTGAACTAGCAAGCAGATCCTGCTGAAGGATGCAGCAACCAAAGACCATTATTTGCTGAACCTGTTTTCTGCTGTCCCAGGACAAAGCAAAAGCTCCTAGCTCATTGGGTCAGTTTTCCTACCTTGTCTCAAAACACCGTCACCCCATCAGAAATGCCATAGCAAGTCTGGAAAGTAATTTCAAGGCAGACTGCTTTTCCAGAGGGACAAGATAAAGGGCAAAAAGCCAATTATGAGAGAGATGTACAGATGAGTTGGTATGTTTGAGAGCAGTGTTTGCTGTGAAAGGCTACTGTCCAATATTCTTTTACCATTCCTGTTGATGGTTTTCAGCTCAGCTGTTCCTGGCAGGACCTCCCTAAAGGCTGGAGCGTGACAGCATTGCATTTCTTCCCTCGCAGCCAAACTTCAAGAAGAAGTGGATATCACTCTGTGGTTTTGGGGTAACATTAGCCCTGAAACTTTCCTGTCATCTTCTGGGTTTTGTCCAATTTTTATAGAACTCTTCCTTTTCAACCACACTTCACCTTTTGCATCATATTATGTGATAGCTAGTGGAAGGCTGTGTGGTTTCCTGTGTAGGGATGAGACTTTGAGGTTTGTTTTTTTTTTTTTTGTCTGCAGGCCTGTATTAGGGAAAATGCCTTGGTCAGGTATAGTTTCTACATGTACAGAACAAGAACCTTCCTCTACAAAGCCTTTGAGTATTTAGAATTGAGATGTGCTTTAATGGTTGCTTTGTTTTTACTATAAATGCTCAGCATTGGCCCTAACACTGATGTCAAGATTTGTGTGAAAAGTGTCTCATGTCTTTGTCTTTATCACGTCTTTCTACAACTTTCTTACCTTTTCGGTCCCTTGAATGCCAAGAGCTCCCTTCATTGTCTCTGAAATATATATTTCGCAGTCATATTTCTGGGTACAGACTTGTGAGGTATTAAATGTTCTAGGTCTGTGGTCACATAGGTTACTGAGTTAGATAGCTGGTTCCTAGCACAGTCTGCAGTGGACCCAATGGCCAAACAGCCAAAATCTCCCCCACAAACACACACAGAAGGGAGGGAGGCCGATAATGCAGAATGGAGGCTTGCAAGGGCAAGGACCAGGAGAAGGAAGAGTCTTCCCCCGAAGCCTGAAGTGCCAATGCAGAACCACTTCACTGCTCTGCAGACTGAAGATGCAAGACCCATCACATCAGGAGAGATGCTGGAGTTGAGTAAGGCAACTTGATCTGATCCTTGTATAACAACCAACACAACTAAGAAAAGGCGATGTGTGATGGTGGTAGGCGACTCTATTCTGAGAGGTACAGAGGCACCCATGTGTTGACCTAACACTCTAAAGAGATGTGCTGCTTTCCAGGGGCTTGTATCAGGGAAGATCATGGAACAGATCCTCCTGGAAACTATGCCAAGGGACATGCAAAATAAGGAGGTGATTGGTGACAGCCAACATAGCTTCACTAAGGGCAAATCATGCCTGAAAATTTTGTCAGGGGTTACAGGGTTTGTGGATAAAGCAAGAATAATTGATGCACTCTACCTGTGTGCAAAGCATCTGACACCCTCCTGTAGGACATCCTGGTCCCTAAATTGGAGAGACATGGATGTGATGGATGGACCTCTCGGTGGATGATCAATGGCTCAATGTCCAAGTGGAGAACAGTGACGAGTGGCATTCCTCAGGGGTTGGTACTGGGACTGGCACTGTTTAATATCTTTGTTGGAGACATGGACAGTGGGATCGAGTGAGCCCTCAGCAAGTTTGCTGACAACACCAAGCTGTGTGGTGTTGTCAACATGCTGGAGGGAAGGGATGCCATCCAGAGGGACCTTGACAGGCTGGAGAGGTAGACCCATACGAACCTCATGAAGTTCAACAAGGCCAAGTGCAAGGTCCTGCACATGGATCTGGGCAATCCCAAGCACAACTACAGGCTGGACAGAGAACAGATTGAGAGCAGCCCAGAGGAGAAGGACTTGGGGGTTTTGGTGGATGAAAAGCTCAACATGAGCTGGCAATGTGCGTTTGTAGCCCACAAAGCCAATTGTATCCTGGGCTGCATCAAAAGAAGCGTGACCAGCAGGTCGAGGGAGGGGATTCTCACTCTCGTGTGACTCCACTGGAGTACTGCGTCCAGCTCNGTGTCCCTGCCCATGGCAGGGGGGTTGGAATGAGATGATCTTTAAGGTCACTTCCAATCCAAACCATTCCATGATTCTACGATGATTCTATGAAATACAACCCTCTTTAGCAATAATGTAACTGCTGCAGAACCTTCCTCACCTCTATCACCTTTCCATTTTTTACATGTAAAGGAAAAAAAAAAGTATTTTCAGTGCTTAATTAATATTCTTTGCCTCAGACAGGTGTTAACCATTACACTATTAGCATATCTCATTCTTCTGGTATATGTCCCGAAGAGCAAGCAAGGTTATTCACAGACAATTAAGTAGTCAAGGACTGGAGTTCATCTATAAAAGAGATTTATTTTGCTTAATAAGTTGCTATTAGACAGATGCTTCCTGAATCAGTGAATAATCCCTTTGATCTTGTCATGACTGCAGTGAACGCTGAAGCTCATCAGCCCTAGATAAATCGTAGGCTTGCAGAGATCTGCTCTACTATAAAGTCCACAATTAGAGGGTCAGCTTCCTAAGAGGAGCTGTGCCCACAGCTATGCGTCGCCCTATCCAAGAGAGAAGCTCCTTCCTCCATCCTCTGATCTAACAGTTGTCACTTGAACTACTTGGAAAGTTAGTCTTTGAAATCACATGCCTTGGCAAGACCATATGATAAAGGCCTTGAAACTATACTTACTGCTAGTGAGTAGTTTATTATGTCCGTATCTGCAGAAATAATTCCTTATTAAATGTTCCTCCAGCTTTTATTTAACTTTTTGGGATTTGCATCAGTATTGGAAACACAGGCTGACAAGAAGGCAAGATAATTATGTGAAAGATAATTCCAACTTAATGAACCATTGAAACACTATTGTGGAACAAGTTTCCTTGACAAGTTATAAACTAGGAATGCAGCACAAAGTTTCATATTTAGACCATGGTAATGAAGTATGTTCGTGTTATCTTCTGAATGTGTTTCAGGTATCTATCAGAACTAAAACTGGTGCTGATAGTTCTTACTTAGCCTGCTAAATGTACTGAGAAATAGGGCTGAAGCGAGGAGGTTCTGTTGGACAGGAAATGTGATTTCCTGTGTGCTAATTCCACTTTACCCATTATATCTAAGGCCTTGCTTGCTTTGTGTACTTTCTCTGTGTCCCTGCCCACCCAGTCTGCATCTTTATATGACAGCACACAGGGGAAATGTGGAAGAGAATCTTGGAGATCAGCCCTTTAGATTTGCTGAGGGAAATATTTTCAACCTGAGAAGGCAGTGCGTGGGAGCTGGATGCGAAGAGAGTCCTCTGCCACCCACGCTTGATCCTGCTCTGAATCCATGGCTTTTATGGCAAAGCTTTCCTCTCACTCTGCCCTTATTTCATACCTCTTTGTCTCATAAGGAGATCCCTGAGAAGGTGCTTGCTTTGGCTGTTTACAGACCCAAGCAGAAAACTGAGAGCAAAGTCAACATATCCAACACCTCACCATACAAATGAACTTGTCCCCCACCTCTTCAGTAGCAGCTGCACTCCTGGAGATTCCCTTGCGTCCCCTTCCTTGGCTATCCTCCTCTTGGCATCTGAATTGCCTGGAGGAAAAGCTGCTCTTAATTTACACATTTGTTTCACTTTAGTTCCCCCAGCTGCTCTCATCTTTGAAGATACATTTCTGTACAGCAGATAGTTGTGCTGTATGCGTGAGGATAGGAGATCTTGACATGTTTACTGCCACAAAAAATGGAATAGCTCATCTGTGTGATCTCTGTGGTCTCTTTATAAGCCAGAGACGCTGCATGGCATGGTGTGTGAGTGGGGCAATATGTGAGCAATAACTCCCTGCTCTCTTTCAGAAGCTCTTGCACAGAAGGATCAGACCCTGAGAGGAGTCCAAGTGACCTTACAAATCCATCAGGATATTGTCTTAGCGAAGAGATGACGCTAAGAGATGACGCTCACTCTGTGCTCTGAAAACTGGGGAAGGGGAATTTATTCTGCTGCTGTCACTAGTGAGTGCCAAAAATAGCTACTGACACTTGAACTGGTGAGAATAACTAACTTTTTCAACAGAGAATGCAGGGCACCATTTTTAAAAAGCTACTGCGTATTTCCAGCATGTTTGCACTCTGAGTTGCCAAGTTTTGCCTTGCAGAAGAGTGCATGTAATATGTCTTCCAGGCATGCTGTTGGGTATGGAGGCTTCAGGGGTCTATGTGATTTATCAATGTTAAGCAGTATAGGAAATACTAAAAAGGTTAAGTAGTGTTATAGGTTCCTTGCCATGATCACGTTGCAAATTTTCCTTTAGTACTTCTGGGCAAACAAGTTATAATGTCTAGAGCAATTTAGAAAGCTTTAATAATTGCTCTTATGCTTTAAATAAAGTCTCACAGCAGTATTAGCACATTAGTAGCTTAGTGCTGGGGTGAGTCGGGCAATTTACCATGCATATGTATGTGATCAAAGGCAATCACAAAGTAATGTAAAACCTGGTTTTGGATCAGATGATAGTACTGATATCTGGGTAAGAACATTTCCACAGAAGGCCTCTCTGGCTGGGGTCTCTATTACAAAACTAATTATGAACCAGTCATGTGCCAGTAGTCTTGTGTGCTGACTCAGCAAGGACTGAATGAACAGTTCGAATGTACAGTGGTCCCTAAATTTGAGTCAAGGCACAAACACGTACAGGGGTAGAGAAGCTCCTGTTGCCGTTAAAAAGCCTAAGGGAGCTGCTCCCATTAGGCCACTTCAGCTCCATTACAGTTTCTGTTTCTCTTGGTGGAATGTCATCAGGCACAGTCAAGGTACAACTCTGTCTCAAACTGCTTTCCTTCTTTTTAAGACTTATTTTCAAGATATCACAGTTCAACAACAGATACTCAACAAACCTAAGATGTCAACCTTCTAAACAAGTTTTAAAAATAAATTATTAAATTAGCATAAATGTCAGAGCTAAATAAAGCTGCTCTTGGATTAAATACACACAGCTGTTTAGTCTGTAATCCAGTTTTCCCTGTGGTATCTGGCAGTCAGAGCATAAAAAGGCATTCTTGAAATTAAATTATTTCTAGGACTCTTGTATACAAAAGCATCTGGATACTTGGGAGAAAAAAAGGGCAAATGAACCTTGTTTAGACATTGCACTGTTTATTAAAAGATAAATGCTTTCCAGGGGTGTATTTCTGGTTAATATAATCTTGACAAATCTTCAGAAGACAATAGATGTGGAGAACAAATGCAGCATATGTGGCACATTTCCTTGCAATCCACCTTTGCTTGAAGCAAGAGTAGTATTTTAAGTTAACAATGCCAACTAGTTTTCTTGGAAGTCAGAGTTCAATTTACATTTACGATGGCCTGAAGCTGTTTTGAGGAATCCAAATAAAAGAATAGACAATCTTCAAAGCTGTCTCAGAAATGACACAGAAAATGTTAACCATACCTGTGGCTTGCACTTACGTTGTTTGTTATCATCTAACTTATATTGCCTCTGGTTTTGAAATCTCAGGGGAGCATTTTCTCTGCAAAGTGGTGCCTTAAAATGCAAATGTGTTTTCTGAAATGCATTTTGTTATCGTTTCTGAAATACTTTTGATCTTTTTGATATTTGTCCTTCGAAAAAACAAAAAACCCCACAGAAAACAAACACACATTCATTGCCCTTACAGCAACAGTTTAAGAAAGAAAGAAAGAAACCAGCCCACCAGGAAACCTTTTCATGACTGTGGAGTTGAAGTAATTGTCATAGTAGCTCTTCAGAAATGGCAAATTTTGGAGACTTTTAGCAGATATGGACCTCTTTTTTTTTTTTTTTTTAAAATATGCTGTAAAACTACGGCAGCTCTGATACTGAAATAGAGCCAGCTGACAGGGCCTGGTTCCCTGGCCCAGATCAGTGACCATGCACCAGCACTGCACTCCCTTTTCTGGCACACACTAAGCACGAGTGGGCCTGTGCCTCTGCGAGGCAGTACCCCCTCCCTCATCTTTGCCATGCAGACCTGCTACCAGGGTACGGTCCCGTGAAGTGCCCACAGCTGCCCGGAGCATCCAGGCAGAGACACAGGATGCTGAGAGGATAACCAGCTTTGCCTTACTGAAGTGCTTAAATGCAAATACCTGCTGAGTGTTGTGAAGACGGTATTCCATATATATTGCTGGTATAATTCACTTGAAGGGGTTGAATTTTTAGCAGATCTGGGAGGGGCTGGCCAGCACTTTGCACTGAAACTGCCTGCGCCTCCCTGTGCTGTGAGCATCCCTAAAAGATCAAAAAGGTTTCAAGCTTTAACAAGCCAGGTGCTATTAGAAAACAAGCCATGATTGTTAACATTTTGTTTAGAGAAAACTCAGCAGCTATGGAACAGATAAGAGAAATAAAAGGTTTATAAGCCACTCTCCCTGCTGTCTGCAGGACTGATGCTTTCTGCTTTAATTTCAGCCATCTCAATGGATTTCTGATGGTAGTAAACTCTGTGCAGTCCTCTGTGGTCCCTAGGAAGGTTGTTCCTGTCACGTCCAAGGTGGGATCTTATCTCTGTCCCTCTAAGCAACCTCTCTGCTAAACTCATGTCTCTCTCTGCCTCACTGCTACCTTCTCTATGGCACTGTTAGGTCTTTGTGCAGCTCAGTTGCCTCTTGGAAGATGATCAACCCCCTTTCCTCAGGGGATTTCACAACACACCTCTCCTCTTCCTAAGGGAAGAGCTGGGAACACACAATCAAAATACACACCATCTGCCACCAGTGCTTCACCTGCATTTCGTCAGAGCCCTGGGTGAACAGAAAGGTGTTTCTGGTGCCGCAGGCAAAGGAGACCTGGCAGTCAGTGTCCTACTCCTACCTCAGGGGATGTGACTAAAGTGTCCTGGAATAACTATTAGCATGTGCCCTCATGTATCCCCATTTCCAGCCAGGAATAAAAAAGAAAGCTAGAGAGTGCTTCTGGTGGCTGACCTCCCCCCAGTCTCCAGCAGCTTCAGTGTATGTTTGAATTAGCTGGAAATAACCATTAACTCAGAGGAATTATAGGGGATGAAATTTGGACTTTATTTCTTCAAGGTCCAAAAGATAAAAAACCATCCTTATTAGCAACTTCTCTTGTTTGAGGTTTTTTTTCAGCCTGTATAAATGCTACTTGTATCAATCAAGAAAGGCACTGAATGCTCTGTAATCACAAGAGATATTAATTTGCAATTTATGGGTTATCATACAGCACTCTGCATTATCTTGGGCACAGAAATGCAGTTAAGAAGTTTTTGTCCTCAATCATTATTCACAGTTTCTTCACTTGAGCTGATTCAGCTCTCCATGAGACTGAACTTTGAAAGTGAGTTTAAATAAGTCAAAACTGAGTTTTATTTTGGTTTTCTGTATAATGGAGATGGAACAATTAGTATTTAGCTTTGGGCAGCAAGGAGCAGAGAGGAGGCAGGAAGTTTTGCAGGCAAAGAGAAGGTGCCTAAAACTGTCTGAATTTAGACCTCCCCTTGACCTTTAAAGAGAGACACTGGAGTGGAAGGGAAGAGAGGCGTGCAACAGAACATAGTGCTGTGGTACTGAGTCACACCTTTTAACCTCATCTAGGCTCAGCATCTTGTGCCCAAGGGGTATCAAACTCAGAAGTCTCAACAAGACTCTAATCACTAAGTGTATCTAGCTATACCTCTCCAGGAAATTCCCAGGTGACCAGGCTTGGGCAGGGTACACTTTCCATTATAACCGATCAGAGGATTTTGAAAGTTCACAGTAGCATTTGGAAAAGCAGAAGTCAAAGGAACAAACCTTTCCTGCCAGCTGCATCAGTTATAAACTGCTGAAATGGAAGATAATGAACATTTCTTGACTGTTGATTACCAGCATAGAAATTCTGATAGACTACGTCGGGGGACACAGCACATTTCCAGCTCAACAGCAATTTGAAAGCCAGCGCATACTTTCTTTTGAATGACAACACTCCCTCTGAAATTGAATTCTTCCATTCCTGCCTCCTGCACGGGTCTCCCCAAGCCACCGCCAAGGATTGAAAGTGATCCCATTGTCATGCTGCCAAAGTAAATTAACATGATTCACAATTTTCCATAATAACTATTTGAAATTAAAGCAGTTGGTAATTAAAGTAATCCTTGCTCCCTGGTGACACATGCAGCATGACAAAACAGAAGTAACGCGACAGCAGCAGAACCTGTCTCCTTTATTTATTCATTGCTTCGGTGCCTTGTTCTGCCAAGTGACTGATCTTCTATTGAATTAGAGAAGAGCAACGGAGTTAAATTAGAGTGAATATTTGTGGTGAAAACATTAATGTGGAAGTATCTGCCCTGATAACCCACAAAATAAAATCAATATACTTCCAGATTCATCATGCCCCTCTGGGGTCTGTGGTTGATTTTGCTGTGGTTTTCAGGGAAGTGAAGGAGCTCTGCTGCTCAGCTGCTGGACTGAAGCTGGGAGTCTCTAACCAGACTTACAGCTCAGGAACCAAATATCTTGCACGGCACAGAGTGGGTTGCTTTGAAACCACCGACACTTAATGTTACAACAGCAGCTTTGGAAAAGGTACTTTTAAACAGAGAAGTCAGTTAAAATTGGAAAAAAAATGTCTGTTTAAGTTCTCTGGGCCAGGCTGGGTAGGTCCTAGCAGACTTGCCTTCTTTAGGAGAGTCTCCAGGAGAAGCATAGTGCCACGGCTCTCTGGGAGGAGGTCTTCCTCCAGCTGGACCAGCTCTGCTTGCTGGATGCCAGGTGGTAGGTCTTGTCTCTCCATGGCCTTCCAGGCACTGGGAAAACAGCATCTTACAACATGCAGAAGTTGTGCCTCTTGCCTACTAAGGACTGATTCGACAGCAAGATTGCTTTCTTGTATGAGTAAAAGTCTTTTTAAATAATTGCCCGAACTGAAAATAAACTGATGAAGGGCCAAGAAAAGCCACTCCGTCCTTTTTTTCCTTTTTTTCTTTGACTTGTGAGATTTTTGTGGTTTTGCATTCATTCCCCAAAACAAGAATGATGAAGTCTGGATCCTTTATGCTTTTGTACTGTTCCAGTAACATAAATATATGCTGCAGTTTTAACAGATGTAACGTGAAATGCTCTTTGTCCTGAAGAGATACTATGTGAATCAAGACAAAATAACAGTTTGAGCAAAAGATAAAAAAGGAGCTTTATTGATGAGTGAAATCTTAGGCAAAAGTAGCTGCTTACAAAGCCTTTGAAAGATGGAGGTTGAACGCACTCAGCACGTTCAGCGCTGTCCTTCCAGCAGAGCGCTGGGCAGAGACGTGAGTCTAAGGAAGCACCAAGTGAACCGGCTCAGAAACGAGCTGTGGCAACAGCAGAGGTGGGGATGGGATTACACTGATTCTTTAAAGTGAATGCTGAAGGAAAGGGTTGATGCTCAGAAACAAGGCCCAAGGAGCCATCAAATGCAGGACCAGGAAACAAAGTTAATTTTAACTTTAGTGTAGTTTTGAGGGGGGATTAAACTGAGGAGAAACAACCATTTCCATCTCATTGGTGGTGCACAAGACGGTATGCCAGACAGGGCAAAAGCTGCATAGCTGTAAACCTTCATCCACTCTGCCACAACCCTTCTGTATGATTCTGGCAAGACACATTATCCAGGTGCTTCTGCCTTCTCCCTGTCTCCGGTGACATGAGAGTAATAAATTCCTGGGGGCAGGAAAGGGAGATGTGTATACATGCTTCAAAGCTTATGAAGCACTCAGACACAGTAATGTGCTCTCTGCCACTAAAATTCCTGTATTTATTTCTCCATTTGCTAATTGGAGAGGCATCACTATATACTCATGTAAGCTAAGTGGAAAATACAGTTTCTCACTCTAGATGTGGGGCTCCATAAAGACAAGAAGCTTAATTTCAAAGGCTAAACTATGACCAGCTGGTAAGTATACCTGGGAAAAGAACAGCTACTATTGTAAAAGATTTTATTCTGTTGCTATAGAAACCTCTACAGCATGGAGTGTCTTATATGTGAATGGTATAGAAGAAGAAATACAGAAACATATTTTATTATACAAGACCAAGAAAACATGGTCTTTCTTTTTTGTACTTGTGGAAAACAGGAAATATATTTTCAGTGAAGAGTGCAGTTATTTTAAATATTTTGTTACCGGAACATTTGTTCTCAAGCACTAGCTCCTCCGAGTTTTGAGAAAGGAAAGTGTCAGCTCCACTTTGATTGCAAGCAGTATTCTGTACTTCTTTCTCAGGGACCCTTGAGAGACCTTTAAAATACTTAATATTCACTCTCTCTGCTTGGTGTTTCTAAATTATTTAAATGACATGAGGAAAAATGCAATTTAAGCCACTTCTTTGTGTGCAGGTGTCTGGACAGGAGCTCAGCCAGAGAAAAACACAAACAAGAGAGTTTATATTTTCCGAGCTGTTTTTAAACCCACCTAAAACTCTCCCAGTGCAACTTCAAGTTATGGGTCTGTAGGCAGATGTACATGGTGGCCACAGTGGGAAAGCAGCTCAGGCAAACACAACCAACAAAAAAAGTTTCCTTCCTCCTGTTGTTACCCCGGTTAAAATCCTGCATGAGGGCTGAGGCACACTGACGTGTCTCCTCAATTTCAGCTCTGATTCATGCATGAAACCAACTCCAGGTTGAAAATGCCCTCAGACCAAACCCGCCCAAGCTCAAATCCTCAGGGAGACATTTGCAGTAGTTAAAAAGTCCGGGCTGCCATTCTGCTAGAATTCATGCAGCTGTCCAAGAAGCCAACCTTACTATTTTGCTTTACACAGATTTACATCATGCTTTGAACTAGATCTGCAGTGATTTGCAGTCTTCTGCCCTAAGCGACCTGCAGCTCTGCTCAGACTGGGCAGCAGAGATTGCGATTCAGTCCACCTTTCCAGATGCCAGTGTGTCTAAGCCAGTGCAGAAGGCAAGTGCTTTCCCAGGGTCATAAATGACTGAGTTAAAATTGCCTCCCCAGTATCAGCTGAGCTGTGATATCAGACTCTGTATGCCTCTGCCGTGAAGTAAAACAGGTCAGCTGAAATCATCCAAGTCTGGCTTCACTGTCAAGAGGTGAATTACACTCATGGTGTGTTGGTTTTGAATGAGCTTTAAGTTTTAAAGCAAACATTGCACAAATCAAGTGATGCTCAACAGTTTTCTCCCAAGAAAAATATTCAAATTGCTAACGCTTTAATTCTGTCTTTAATTAGTGCACTCCGGTCTATGTTTACCTAGCCAGCAAAGCAAAAATGTTGAGATGACAATCTAGCCAATTTTCCTGTTTTTTTGAGCCTGACCTCCTAATCTGAAGAAGTCCAAATAAAGTTGGTCTGTATTAAACTTCTGAACACTACAAGAGTGCTAGGTACCAAGATGTCAAGAGATGGGACGGTTGCTGTTGCTGTTGTGGTGTTTAAATTTGTGGGTTTTCAGACAACCTTCAAAGAGGTCAAGTTTATTTCTGAAATTCAGAGCATCTCAAAGTGAAGAAAGGCACCAAAAATTGATAAAGCTGGGAAGTGTGCTTTGCTCTAGCTATCCACCTCCTGGCCTGGCTGTTGCAAAGGGGCCACCACTGTTCTTATAGGGACTGTTGTTTCAGGCACTAGCAACGCTCAGCGTGGGCTTGAGACATTTTAAGATACAACCCCGGTGAAAATCAGATTAAATACATGCTTAGTAGTGAGATCCGTCCTTTGCTGAATTCCCATTTTTGCTGAGAGTAGGGGAAATTACTCAAAACATGAATTGCAGCCACGAATACAGGTCTCCCCTTTCTGCTCCCAAACAAGAGGAGCTGTTTGTCATATTTTTTTACTTTTTCAGTGTGGTGGAAATTCTTCCAAACCCCACCTTAGCATATTTCTAGTCATGGATAGCTTGTGTCTTAGGTTTTCTGGATTTTTTTTGTGGGTACAAATAAATTTTATTCTGGCTTTGCCATTTTCAACATGTTTTCTGTTACTTGCGTGGGTAAACAGAAGAGGATTTAACTCTTGCTTTTTGTGTTTTCATGACACTCAACTGTCCACGTGCCATTTTTTTTACAAATGCATAAGTAGATTTTGATATAATTAGCTAAGTAAGCATATGGCAAAAAGCATAACTGATGTGTGTGTTTATAAAAAGCAGGTCAATGCTTGATTTAAATCAGAGCACACACGATTTGCTCTGAAACCATTAAAATGCCTTTTCTGGGCACTTTTAACTTACGGGTTTAGGCTCCTATGTTTACGTAACTCATAAAGCTTCTTACATGCGCCTTCAATTTTTTCCAGGTTTTGGTACGTTAGGTTATGATACAGTAACTTGTAAAGTAAGTTCGAAGTTCTTTCTCGCTTGTGTTAAGCCAGTGTTTTCCTGTCTTGTTCATGTATGGTGAAGTGTGGAAGTACATGGCCAGCTTCTAATATCCTGAATGTTCCTGATGATCTTAAGGTAGAAATAAATTTTTCTTGACTGAGGTCTGAACAACCAGTCTTCTAATAGTCTAATAGTTGCCCGCTACTATCTTTGGAATAATATTTCATGTTACGTACCTTATCCTTGATGAACACCTATGAGGCATGTCTTACTGACTAGAAATGGTTATAATTACTGTTGCTGAAGGGATTGGCCCCTCAGCTGAACTCTGTGCTGGTCAGCCAAGGAGTTCGATGTGAAGTAAATGCTTCACACTGGGAAGCACTACTTTAGCTGAGAAAAACCATGCTTTATAAACAGCCAAATCATTGCAATATTTAGATAAATTACAGATAATGTACTCTACAATTATGTATGGGGTTTAACATTTCTATGTGGTTTTGTATAGTCTCTCATGTTTTAGACATCTCAGATGAAGTTTACGAGAGACACGTTTTGGGTTTTTTTTTAACCCAGCTGTATCATTTCATCAAACAAAAGACTATAAAAGCTCCTAGTGAGAGAAGCCCTCTCCAGATCAGAAATGGACGTGGTGATTGTTTTAATACTGTTTGAGGACAAATTGCTGCAGGTTCAGCTTGAGTACATCATCTCTTGGACTGCCTGAGAAAGAAGCTAGTTGATACTATACAACAGAGTGAGAGATTAGCACAGAGATAAATAGAGGCACTCACAGTAGAAGGCTGAGAAGAATCTATCCTAATAGAATTTTATGTACAAACCCGTTTGGTTTTTTTTCTGTTTATTTTACACAGAGCTGGACTGATGGTGCACAGTGCTCCTGGGGTGGGGGAAGGAGAGCAGGCAACACCTCTCTGATCCTGCAGAAGACCAAGCTCGCTATAGCTTTGTGTTTCTCTCAACAAGAATGCAATCCATGCTTGTTTTCAAGTTGGTTATCTTTTTTACAGTGTTGTCAGTATAAAAAAATTCAGTGTCATTAGAAGACACTGAAATCACTCTTAATTTTATTATCCTAGTGATTCAGATAAAGGTATATGACGTTTGAGGACATTTTTACTTTTTTATTAGTCACCTTTCTTCTACTTACTGAAACCAGACATTGTACCAGTGCAAGTTTACCTGTGTTTAAATCCCCTTGAACTGAAAGCTTGATTGAAAGCTGAACTGTGATATCTTTGTGCATGAAGAAAAGACACTCATTTATTTATATTAATGTCAAGCTTTTCTACTGCACTTTTTTCTTTATCTTAATTGAATGTGTGTGCAGTAGCACACAGGGCATGTGCTTAAATAGGAAAGACTAATTGGATGAAGCTGTCAGGTTAACAGAGATTTAGCTGGATAGATTGCACTTCAGTAGAAAAATTTCCTCAGGATAAGTTTGCACAGTTTATGAAGGTGTATGTGTCATGGATGCACAGGGAAGAGGGTAGGAATATACCTTTTTAGGAAATGTGTAAGGCTGCTAAGTTTTTACAATGGGTCTTTTAACCTAGAATATATAAAATACTAAATAGATTAATTCCCTGTAGGTTACTGAGGCATTCATGGTTTCTTTTTCATCTTGTTACCACTCCTCTTTAGCCCTTCTGCACTCCAGACAGGGAATTTGAATGGTTTCTTGTGTCACCACTGAAGTACCAGAGGTATAACAGGCAAAAGAAGATACATTCTCCATCTATTACCCCTTGCTGTTATGGCTGCAAAGCTGGGAAGGCTTCTTTCTACCATCAATTTGCTGAAAAAATATCTAATGCTAGACTGAGTATATGAACATAGTGTTAGGCTTGCAATTCTTGACTAAATTCCTAAAGATAATGAACTGCTTCTAATGTTAGTATGTCCTTATTTAAATTAAACTCAAGCATCTTTTTTTTTTCCTCCCAAACATGTCTTTAACATATTATCATAATAACCATATAGTTTAATCTTTTAATAGTGGGTATCTAAACACTCTTAAACCATAAAAGTGGTGGCATTGATGTGGACCTTTGGCTTGAGAGGTTTCAGCTGCTCACTGGTCTCTGATACGACTGGCTGTTTTAAAGGCCATATCCAGCACAAGAATCTGCTCTTGCTGATGCCTGCACAGTGCCCCAGCTTAGCAGCGGAGCTGCCATATCCACTGGGAACAAAGCTTGCATAGTCTTCTAGGAATGGGAGAAGAAAAACAGCCTAGAGAGGCAGGGGGAGGCAGGGGAAGTACTTGCTGCTGACCTTTGAAGTGGGCAGGATGACTGTGCCCTCTCGCTGGACCCGTTAGCCGAGGGCATCGCCCTCAGAGCCTGAGATGCTGACTAGCATCGGCAGCTATGGGCAAACGCTCAGGCTGCTCTCAGCACAGTGACCTATCCTTAAATGGTGCTTATGTGCCGGTTTTATATGGTGATACATTTTATTGTCATGTTAGTAAACAGGAAGATAGTTATCCTATTTTTAGCTTTCATTTTATACCACTATTTATGAAGAGTGAGCTGCCCCCAAGCTCTCTGAATAAACAGTCGGTCTGAGTGTGCAATTTTCCAACACTTTACATAAAGAATGGCTTTGAGAGAAAACTCCGTTACCCAGAAATGAGCAAAAGCTTTTTTTTTCCACCGAGAACAGGCTACCTGTTTGCACCCACATTCCCAGCCCTCACTGCAGCTACAGATGACCTAGCTGCATTGCTCTTTCTTTCTCAAAATAGATTGTACAGAAGCCCTCCTGTTCCCAAAGGTTACTTAGGCATTTCCCATGGAGAAAGACTTCACTGCAATATTTATATTAGGATATTCCTTCTCCTGATCCGTTTACCTTGATGGATGTAATGCATTTGCACTACCTTTTTTTTTTTTTTTTTAAGAATGCAAACAGCTATTTTATACTTTAGGTAATTCCATCTGGAGAATATTCCAAATATAAATTCATGTTCCAGAAATGTATCTGTGTTTATTTCTCCACAGATCTAGAGAAAAAAAGAAGGAAAATCAGCCCAGAAAATTATGTTTGATGTAATACTAGGTTCTGTATCTCTGTCCATTTGTTTTCAGGTGAATTTAAAAGAAACCTGAAAAAGTTAGGAAAATACTTGTTTCAGATTGATACATCATACTGTTGTTTTTCAGTATCTCCCATAGTGACCTCCTGGGGCCTGGTGAAGTTCATATACTTACAAAAAGAATTCAGGGCTTTACAAAACTGCAGCCATGGTTTAATGCGGTTTAAGACTTGCAATATTTCATAATTACATTGTACCAGGAAGCAGCGACTATTTTTCCTCCCATTAAATTATAACGGAAAGTAGCATCAGCCTATTGGAAATTTCAGCTTCCACCCACTGATTCTCTGAGTTAATTACCAGTATCGTTGGTGGCTCAGCAAGCCGAACTTATTAGGCAAAACATTGCAAGAAGATGGTCTTAAAATTAAATATATGCTTAAACCCTTTCTCCTTTCCGTTATTTTTAGCATGTATTTGATGTTAGAGTGAATAGAGACTTGCGGATTTACACACTTTTAAAGTTTTGCTTTTGAGAACTTGTCTCCTACTTGCATTATTAAGCATTTGAAACAGATAACACTCCTTCTTAGTTTGCAAAATCTTGGTGCCTTAACCTGTTCGAGGGCTTCTTCGCTCTCCCTCTGGCACCGGCAACGTCTACTCCGGTTTCTTCATTGGTGGAAAGTGACGATCGAAAATAGTACTATTACATTCTGCCACTTGGTGGCACTAAGAAATAACGCAACTGCCCTTGAAAAGGAGGCCGTAAAGCGTGGCCAGGTGGCTGGTGACAACCGAGCCCGGTGGCCCTCCAAAAGGACACATCGAGAGCAGAAATCCCACAGCCGTTTTGCTTGTTGTAGGTGTTAGTACAGCACGGATGGGATGCTGCTGCTGCGCTCGGACACGCTCAGCAAGTCCCTTCCCTCGCCACTGGCTCTGCCGCCAGATGTTCTGCGCTCCTCCTCAATTTAATGCGACTTAAGAATCAGCTGTACCTACCTAGGAGGGGTTTTGCTGGAAGTCGAGGAGGAGGAAGGTGCAAAGCCTTCATTTCCAGACCCTTTGTTCAGGCGCTGCTGGAGAGTTTCTCTTGGACAAGGAGATTTGCCTGAAACTCCCTGGGGAGCCCCCCAGTGTAAATATTATTGCCTGTTTGGTTAGAAGAGGCACAGCAAAGCCATGTAAGGAATAAACTCGCTCCGGGGTGTGTGTGTGGTGTGTGTGTATATGATTTTACTGACTTACAACCACTGCTAGTACAGAAAATGAAAGAACTGGACCTAGCATTTATCCAGGTTCTTTCGCATCTTGGTCGATAATACCCAGTAAAGGTCAAGTGCCCTAGGAACTGATTTCATTTGTGGTTACATTTTCTCTCCCTCGTGCAGCTCTTCTTTCAGATCTGAACTGAAATATTGTTTTTCTCTTTCCCCTTGCACAAGGTTTTTCTTGCTGGCAATATTTATTTGGAACTGAGAGATGTTTTTCTGTCTGATTTTTTTTTTTTTTCCAATGCTCCTTGTAGTGTGTCTTTTAGTCCTTTTTAGTTAAAAAAAAAAAAAAAAAAAAAAAAAGAAAAAGTATGATGATTAGTCCTAGCCTTTTAAACAGGGAGAAGTTTTCAGAGTGGAAAAGATTCTTGCAATAAAAAGGGAACAGGCATCTGAAAAGCAGTGTCCTTACTTAATTTCCCTGTATTTCTAGAATTAAGGCTATATTTCTAGAATTAAGGTATGCTATTAAGTAGGAAGGTCAAACAGAAGCAGATTTATAGAGCAAAGGAGTTGGTGCTGAGGACTTGGTGTGCACCCCACATACCTCTCACGGGGTGTAAGCTCAGGCTCGGGTCTGCCCTGTGGAAGGAGCAGCCGCGGAGGCTGGAGGACACCTTGCAGGTAGCTTTGGTTTGGGAGGTGTCCAGTCCCTGCCCTCCCGTGATGCTCAGCGACGTGAACGGAAGGCCGGCAAGTGAAGATCCCTGGGACACTTGCCACATATGCGCCCTCCCAAGCTGAACAAAACTGCTTCTGTTTTCTGAGACGAGAGCCAAATTCCCCGTCACGCCTCTCAGGCTGTGGGCAACACAATGGAATTGTAAATTGCTGCTATCACAATATGTTAGTGAGGATAATGAAGTAGGCTGGCCTGGGAGTTTATTAATGACAGAAATTATTCTTCATCAGTGATTTAAACCTATCTGTGGTGACTGGAAGTTAGAACCAACACATAAGTGAGTGTCTTGCTGAGTTAATCCAGGAGGATGGTGCCCATGTAATGCATAGCAAGTGCTCTGGCAGTGCCCCAGCCCACGCTAGGAAGCAGATTTTCATGTTTTGGATATCCTGGAAAACTATTTGGAAATTGGAAGAGTCAGAGATGAGTCTGTAGAGTTGACAAACTCAAGGCAGGGCAGGGACAGATGTCATGGTAATGGGCGAAAAGAGAGTTAAGGAAGGGGTGAGAAGATGGGTGGAAAGTTAAACCAGAGAAATCAGTTTTTGCCATCCCGAGCTTGGAAGTTGGGGGAACTTCCACCCTGATGGATAAACGCGTGGCCAGGAAAAGCCGTATCTGCACAGAACCACTTAAGCTCAAAACAGAGATGATCCAAAAGAAATGAAAATAATCTCTTTGTGTAGAGGCCCAAATGAGTCTCCACAGGAGACAGCCATTATCATCTGGTTTGTACAGCACCTGGCAAGCTGGAACCTCGCCCATGGCAGCTTATAGTTTTTACAGTATCGACATTTGAGGCTAAATAAAAGCAATCAGATCCATGATATTCTTCTAACAAGCAATAACTGAGCGAAAAGAATTCTTGCAAGAGCTCCTCAGTCTTGGTGAGATTTCATCACTTTCTTAATTTGTTAATCACTTTATTCATTTATTGATTTGTGGCTTTTACATAGCCCACCATAACTGACAATACCAATAACAAATATCATGTCAGACAGACAGTCATATGACTGAAATATAGACATGAAGTTATGACTCCTGTGTACATTCCTGGTGTTTCTGTATCTGGCTCCTAAACATTATCAGAAACTCATTTTTTGAGTTTTAACACAATAGGCTGTATCACTGTCAGCAGCAAACATCAGTAAGAAAAGAGCTTTAGAAAAGGGCCTTTAAGAGGTTAAGTTTACTGCCAACTGCTGACAATATGAAAAGTAACCAACATTTTGTAAAAAATCACACTTCGAAACCAAAAGCCAGTCAAAAATATCCATTAGAATTATTGTCTCAGCAAAAGCAAAATTGCTGAAAGGTATTCCTGTATCACATTCATGCAGTAGCAGGTTTACTTGGTCATAAACAAAAGCTGAGGCAATCACTTTGCCAAGCACCACGTTAATAGCACAAACTTTCTTTAATAGTCAAAAGCAGTGAAACAGCAGGAGGACTCTCATTAAAACGACACATTCCTCTTTAAAGCAGCCAGCCAGTCAAGGTATTGGTTATTTGGCAGTATCTTCCATGAAAAGAAAAAAAAATTTTCAAAACTTTCTAACATTTGATGCTCACTGAGCATGAAATTTCATCTTGCATACTTGGGCTGTGACTTTCTCCAGTGACTGACTTCTTGTTTACATTTGATTTACCTCTCATTTGCATGGGAAATCAAATGTGTGAACTGCCTTTGTGTAAACTTCAAAACAGACATTTTTATATGTTGGAGTAGTTCACATCACTGAGTGATCATACAAAAATAGCAAATAGACCACCAAAAAAACAATGCTTGCTGTACAAACTCCCTTCCTCCTTTTTATTAACGGTGATGGAAACTGCCTCCTAAAAATGTCAAGAATTGCAAGATAAACTACAGGATTGTATCTACTCTGCTGTAGCCCAAATCCATCATTGTCCACAATAGGTATCAGCACCAGGGTATCATTGTCAGAAACTAAGGACGGTCACCCCTCGCTCCAGTGTGGCTGGCCAAACAAGAGGTGGGAACAGGCACAGCCCTTCTTTATAATGGTCACCAGAAATGATGGAGCAGTCTCCAGACAGAATTACTATAGGAAACACATTAACATAAGATTCATTTTTTCCCAGCTAATTGACAGCCATGTAAAGGTTAATGCTAAAATCAACTCTCAGCAAATGCTATAGGTAATTGTAGTGAACTTACAAACGTTAATTATACCTCACATCATTCTCTACAGAGCACCCAATTAACAGATGAAAAATTAAGAACTTAACATCCTGATCCTGCTCATACCCCAAACTGTATGCCACTGGTTTCAAGGTACCAGAAGCTTCAATATGAAAGGAATGGAAGGCGGCAAGTATGACAATATTTTAAAACAGCCACTGATCCAGGGAAGTAGTGATCACTGAGTCTGACTTCCATACTACCAAAGCTAGATGAAACCATATTGATACAACGAATAGATTTTTGCAGGGTCATAGACGAATAATATAATAACATCAAGAGTTTACTGTGAGTATATGCCACAACCTGTATGGTAGATATTCTTGAAGAGGGAGTGAATAGAGAGGGGCATTATGACATTTTGCCTATGGAAAAATTAGAGTAATCCAAACTAAAATTGTTTGCAAACTGCCTCAGAAAAGTCACGCAATACTGAATGACTGGGTAAAAAAAAAGCCAGATGAAACATAAAGTGATACAGATGGAGGGGGAAATGATGCATTTGTGATGACAGACTTTGTTAGCTATTACCATTTAGAAAAGAGATCTTGTCGTCATTGTAGAAGCTTCTGAAAACATCAGCTCATCACTCAGCAGTAGCCAAAAGGACAAACACAGTCCAATTAGTTGTTAGGAAGAGAGGCAGAAATAGAAAAAACCTCTACGCCAGTATAGAAATTCCATGTATTTCTCACATCCTGAGTGTTGCATACAATTCTAGTTACTTTCACTTCTGAGAAGATGGTAAAAAAACATAGAGAAGGGTATAATTGTGATTAGAGGTAAGGAATTTCTTCTGTGGATGCCAAGATTTAATCTCTTCATCTTAGAAAGATTCTCCCAGAGAAAGAATAGATCAGAGATTTATTAAAACAAGGTTGGTATGAAAAATATGATCAGGAAACTATACAGCTTTCATCACAGTACAAAGAGAGAGACCAAATTAAATAATTTGGAAGCAAATTTAAAAGAAAGAGAAGGAAATATTTTTCATATGATGTTAGTCAATTGCTGAACTCATTGGCACAGGCAGCTTTGGAAGCCAAGAGACTAAATGGACTCAGAAAAGTTATTAGTCAAATTGATGGAAGGAAATTTGTCAGGCTGCAAACTCAACAACCATGATGCATGCTCCAACTCTGGAAGCTTCTGAACAGGGGCTAGCAAGGGGCTAGAAGTGGCGAATACATCACTACATATTCAGCCTGTTCTTGTCATCTTTCTCTAACCATCTGCTGCTTCCCTCACTATCCTGCCTTTGACAACAGGCTATAGGCAGACTTTTAACTGCAACATCAGGGACACTCACAGGGTTCGGAATCTGTATTTTAGCCTAGAACATGACAATTTTTTGCGAAACTGAGAGTAGCCAATAATCCTGACTTCTGTTTATTTGTCTTGGAAATCTTCTTCAGGTTGCATTTGCTCAGTGGTCATTTCTGCTCACTGCAGGGTGAGTAGCTGGTATCAAACTTTGTGTTGGTATTTCTTGGTGGCTTGGGGTATTTTTGTTTGGTTTGGTTTTTCTAAGAAATGCTGTACATCTAGGTGGTAAGAGAAACAACTTTTCTAGAGAGAAATGAAACCTATATTTGTTTTCATCTCTCATAATCCTAGGCTCAGGATATCATGCACTAAGGATTTGCAGGAATGGGAATTACATAATTTTGTAATTGCTGCCTTACTCCTCAGTTATCTGCCATTTCCAGGACTGTGGTTTCAATATTTTTTGCTGTTAAAACCTTGAAATTCCCGTTGACAGTTATATACCTCTTTTTATAATGCCCAAGACAACCTTGCTGTTGCAAGGTTGCTGTTGCATCCTTTTTTAGGATGGGAGTAATTCTGCTCAAATTTTTATTCTTTACCACTTTTGGTAGCTCATAATGTAGCTAGCATATCTGTCACTGAAGATACAGGGCACTGTAGATTTCGGCTTTGAGTTTAAAATACTTCGAGGAACCTGCATTTTAGACAACTTGAAAATTTAGCATTTGCCCCCCATTTATGGAAAGGTTTTTTCTCTAACTGAAGATAACATTCACGTCCCGTGATTTGCATGTTAGAGTCTAGACTCTTTAACTATTTATTTGTGCATTATGCTAAATTGTTGCATTATGCTAAATCCCTTGTTAGACTGCAATTATTAGCGTAAGACACACAGTTATCTTGCATGTATGTGTGTATCATACTGATTATTTGTTACAGCTGACATGTGAACCTTTACTTCTGGGCATTGCTAAAACCAATGTTGAAGTTCTTTGCTTTTTAGTCTTCAGTGTGTCTGTGTTGGAAAGGAACAAAACCAAAACCAGCAGATGCAAGGAGTTACGGTGTATTTTCAATTGACATTGCAGCAAAATAGATGAAATTATTGAATCAAAATCTGAAACTATGTAAAAGTAGGCAAAGGAATTTGAAGCCTGGATTCTCCCTTATCTTCTTTTATCTGAATGTTACACGTTTCCCCACCACGCATTACTACACGTTTTTTATCTTCAGATACAAGGCACATGTGCTTCATCTCCCCAGTCTTTGCAGCTGAAGAAACAAGAAAAAAAGGTCTCAGAGTCACAACACTGACTTTCTCTCAACCCCACTTTAGAAAAAAAACAGCCTATTTTTCACTTCTATATCCCCATCTCCTGTTTTCCCTCATCCTTATTTCCTTTACCACCTCCGGTGGTGCCTAAAGAGTGCATTTTCCCTGCAATAATTTGCATATAGGCCCACTCCTGCAGTATGTGTTGACAGAAGACCAAAACAAAAAAAATCCTGAGTCCCATCAAAAGATGAGGTCCTTTTGCAAGATGGAGGAAAGAGTTCAAAATTGGAGTCCCATACCAAAATTAATTTCAGTGTGTCTAAAGACAAAATGAAACCCATGGCATAAAATGATCTCTACCACTTACTTTGTTCCCTATTTTAACGGGCTTGGTGCAAATAATGAGTCTGTCCTTACAGACTACTTGCAGCATCCAGGAATATGAGAGAGACCATTTGAGTCTCCACAGTACTTACACTCCAGCGGTCAAATCCTCTATTCTTATGCAAGCTACTTTCCTACTGGAGCTGGTAGGAATTTTGGCAAGCTATTGCCTTGAATTGAAATGGTATGTGTGGGAGGACTGTGGAGTGACACTCTGAAGATATTTAGGCATGGCAGATACTCATTATGCACTCAGAAATATTTCATAATGAAATGTTATAAATTACAGATGATGATATTTCCTTCTAAACTGTTTCAAAAATAAAACACATCAAGAAATTTATCTATAAAGCTGCCTTTCCATTCCTTGTCCTTCAAATGGATCTGTCAAGTATTTGTTCCACATTTTGCAAATGTCTTAAGCTGACTGTTTTTTCCCCTTTTTATCTACTGTTGGACACGTCTATTTAATGCAAATTCTGTGAATGAGGGAAACATCAGGCTTCCCACTTAAAAGAGAGCCATGCTTATGCTAATCAGCATATCACTCTGAAAACCCATGTGGAAGGAGACATTTTTGCCTCACATTAATTCTGAAATGTGCTTGAAAGCTGTTTTTTTTCTGAATCTTATTGTTGGAGACAGTTATCTTGCTAGAAGGTGACATTGGCTGTGACACGGGCAGATAGGGAGCCTCACTGCAAGGAAAAGTTGCCATTCTGATTTATAATGATTTAACTACAACAGAAAAACATGACTTTATGTGATTTACAAGCTTCTGTGTAAAACACTGCAGGGATTCTTCCACTGAGCTCCACCAGTGGCTCCGTTGACTCTATGGATGCAAGACGAGCACCCTCATGCATCGGTCCCTTGTATGCCCCCATTGGCTGAAATAGCAAAGTTACATACTGCACCGGAAAAGAATGGGGATGAACAGTGAATGGCTTGCTAATCCTTCCCTGCAGCACACAGTTTTAGCTCTTGGTTTTGTATGAGTTTTAGGACAGGAAATTTAAGGACAACTTGCTGTTGCACAACTAGCAAACACACTAGGAGAGCCTGTAACGGCAAGCAAGGCTGCCTTGAAAAAAATAATTGAAATATAAAATACACAGAAGTCCCCTAATTTAAGGAGAGTGAAGTAGTGTTTACTCTCATGAGAAAATTGTGGGTGCCAGAGGTTTATGTTATTCAATGAGGAAAAGCTTAATAAGAACCACTTGTCAGAAGTTATAGTGGTGTTTCAGTGCCTCTCAGGTAGAGAGGCTAAGACAAACGCTGATTATGAGGTTTGGCAAAATGATGACCAAGTGAAATGTAATGAGATTTGATGCTGATGTGTCCAGAGTAGATGACACAATGGTTTCTTCTGATTTCTTAGGTGCTGTGAAAATGTTCGGACTGTTGCTTTGGCCATTTGTAGCAGTGAGTCAGCATCTGGCTGCTGAAAATTAATATGTCTTGTTTCTGTTATCTTGCAAAGATAATTAGATGACTGAGATAATGAGTTGTTTGTTTCTGAGAAGACTAAATAAAAAAAAATCTAATGAATTCAGGGAGATTTTGATTTAAATTATTAATAACATAACTCATTGAAATTGATCTAAGCTATAAATTCTGATAATTTTGAAATTCTTTATCCATGCAGGCAGACAGTTTTGATAGCAAGGGCTATCATGAAAGAGACAAATTGTTCCATGGGTTCCTTCCTGTTTCAAGCCTAGCTTAGATGTATTGTTCCTTCATAAGAATCACTGTTAAATTTTGAGTAATCTGAAAGATGATGCTGTTTATGTTCAATACAATGAAGCTGTAGAACTGCATTGGCAGTGAGAATACCAAAACTGGTATTTTGGCAGTTCATCTTTTCACTGGGCTTCAAACAGGCTGGGAGGATTAGACTAAGTGAGAGCTTTGATACTAAATGACCCAGTTTGCCCACAACAATGTTCTGAGTTTCATTTGAAAGAAGGAATTCAATTTCAGGGCATTTCTGCTGACCTCTAAAGCTTCTTAGAGCTTGATTTTTTTTTTTTTTATTTTTTTTTTTGGACAAGTAGCTGTAATCTGGTGGCAGGAAGAGATCTAGCAGGATATACTTATTTTGGATGGGAGACCTCATCACAGAAACAAAAACAAGTGCACAGTTTGCTTCGTATTTCAGCTGAAAGCAGGCAACTGAAGCAGCCACAGCTGGTAGATGATGTTGGAAACATTGTCTGTCTGTCTTTTTTTTTAACTAGTTTATCAATTAGCTTAAGTGAAAAGTGAAGATTTGAGTTAAAGATCTTTTGTAATGAGCACGACATAATTGCATGTATTGCTATTGCATTTTGTTTAGAAAACACTGTCCACATAGAATAGTGATGCTGCTACTGTTCTTTTTCTGA
The DNA here is from genome assembly GCA_013400195.1 of Aramus guarauna. Lineage (NCBI taxonomy): Eukaryota > Metazoa > Chordata > Aves > Gruiformes > Aramidae > Aramus > Aramus guarauna. The sequence goes on from VXBL01007273.1 coordinate 647,624, forward strand.
GAAGCATGACATTAGTATAAAATATATGTTTAAGTTGAAGGGTTTTAATCTTGCCTTAATTCTTTAAGGAATATAAATGATCATTGCATCTATCTAAAAGGGAACTACTCACATGAAGTGCTACAAGGGAAATTTACAGAAATGATGAACTAGAAATGCCATCACTGAATCAGCTGCAATATTTTTATTAATGATTGCAAATGAGGAATAGTGGTTTTCACCTGCATTAACCACTATAAAAAAGAGATAGGGATGCCTTAAAGCAGTTTGGAGGATGAAACTAAAACTGCTTGCCAAGTACACCAATACCTTCCCTTTCTACTCTTGGCAATATAGAAACTTCCAGCTGATTCTGCTCTAGGATGTATTCGTGAGGATTTAACTTGTATGTCTTAGAGGGAAATTTGGCCTTTTCTAAGGAATTTAGATCTTCATGTCCTGATGGCTGAGTAATACAAGACAAATGATAGGATACTTCCTTAGCTCCTTTGGCATTTCCTTAAATTGCAGGTAAAAGTGGAATGAGAATAGAAGTCATATAATTATAGCTGATTTTACAGCTGATAAAAAAAGAAACAATTTACAAAGAACAGTGAGAAAAATATGGAATTCAGTTCTCTGTATTTGCATGAAGATACAAGTTTCTGGCAGAACAGTCCATTCCACACACAAAACTTCCACTCAGATTCACATGACTGCAAATCTCCTTCTCTCTTGCTCCAATGCAATAGACCTCAGGCAATATCTGCCATAAAGGAAAGGGTTAGCAGTTGTCCAGAAACAGTTAGGATAGCCTTGCAGACCTCAAGCATAACTTCATGGGGGATCAAAAGGACTCTCAGCTGAAAAACTTGGTAATTAGGATCAACTGATCTATGACAACACTGGGTTAGTGCTGAAAGACAGCATTCTGAAAAGTTATTCAAGTATTAGGAATTATTGGGACAGAAATAGAGAATGAAGAAGAAAATGACATTCTGCCATTGCACAAATCAGTGGTTCTCTCACATCATGGATAAAGTAGGCGGCTCTGGTTGCCTCATCCCTGAAAAGATACAGAAAAACTAGACAAGTTTTAGAGAAAGGCCGCAGGCATGATCAGAGGAACTAGACATTTTCCACATGAGAAATGACTGAGTCATTTGGGAAGAAAAGGAGGACAAATTTGAGAAGGACATGACAGATGTCTGCAAAATTATGAGTGCCATGGAGAAGAAAGACAGGGTCAATTTTTCCCTGTTTTTTCTAATAGAACTGGAGGCCATCACACGAATCCAGCCGGAAGCAGATTCAAAACTGAAAAATCCAAGTTTTTCATTCAACAGGTTGCAGCCCTGCCAATGGATGTGTGGGTGAGAAGGTTACAGGCCTTCTCAGGGACTCCGGATTGCAGGTGACCAAAGAGACAAACTACAAAAGTCTCATGGAAACCCTGGTCTGAAAAAGGTGAGAAGCTGAAGGATGCTTCATCAGGGGGTGTTTCACCAGCAGTAAAAATTATTCCAAATGACCTAGGATAATCAGTACTTTTCCACCAGCCAACTGTGAATGTCGCTGAACTTGCATAAAGTTGCTAAAGAAAAAGAAACAAACAAAAGCTGTTTAGATTTTCTGTTATTTAATTAATTTTGCTTTCTAGAGCAAAGGAGTTTGTAAGAGCCCCAGGGACTGATGTGTCTACCACATATATGGACTTCTCAAAATCTGATCAGTGTCATCTAATCTCTATAATGTGTTACAACAGGGATGCTTAATTTACTTTTACTTTGTCTCCCAGTTTTCATAGGAATATTTTTTCTTGGAAACTTGCTCTTATAATCATGTTTGATCCCTTTGTGTGGGGCAACCAGATGTACTGAGGGGAAAATCTGTGGAAATCACTGATGTTGCCAATTATGAAAGTGATTATTGAACTGAAAATAAAGCTCTTTGGCAACAGGAAAAAAAAAAAAAGAAGAAAAGTTGTGATGAAACAGTATTCTGCACCAAAAAGAGCTGTGTCATGTGTTATACTAGTTAAATAACAATACAAGTTTCCTTACTGAAAAGTTTCTACAGCACAGCTTTTGTCCAGCCTTGACATAATCTTGGGGATATAAGGTAAAGCATGTGAAAGAGTAAGATTAGATTTTGTGATTTCTTCTGAATGATTGATACTTTAATAAGAATGATCACATTTCTCTTGATTACAGAAAATGTTATCTCTGTCATTCACCCCATGAATATCCTTTCTCAGATAAAAGAAATCAAATAAAAATTAAAATTAATATAGTGCATTACAATTAGATACGAATCTAACCTGGGATATTTCCTTGTCATTTACAACCTCTCCTTCAAAATCTGCTAGGAACAGCCATTGGATCCCATTTTCATAAATAAATTGCATGCTTAATTATACTAATTACTTCAGGTTACTAAGAAAACTGATTTAGGGTTGCAGCTATTGACTGTGTAACTACTCATATGTACCCAATTACACCACTTCTGAACTGCATTTTCTTTCTGTGGCTAGACCTAATAATAACTCAGGAAGATCACAAGCAAATTCTGTTCTTAAAATAAACTCGGTTTCCATCATAATCTTTTGGGTATATCTTTTATGCATAATTATTCATTTATTTTTTTCCTTTTTATGCATCAATTAATTTCACAATGGTGACATTCATGTACCACATTTAACCAAGTATCAGGCCAAGCTTTTTTTGCTGCTTTTCAAAAAACCTCTTCTTAAGACAGGTGTTTCACATTATACTTGTACCTATTTTTACATTTAGAGTCAAAGGCCATCAGTGTCAGCAACTGACATGGAAGAGGGGGGAACTGAGGGCTATCAGGGTTTAAATGAACACGAGAGCCACCCCGAGTTCCAGCTGTCCTATGGGTGATGGCCGTAATCTTATTTGCCACCCACCCACTCCACTTGAAGTAGGCATTGCTTATGAGAAGCCTGGCTGTATTTCTGGGAGATCGCCTGATGAACAAAGGGCAAACTTTTTTGCCATTTAGGAAAGACCAGAAGTATGCCATTGCTTGGATAAGTATGCTGCTTGTATTTCATGAGTTAGCTCTGCAGGGCAGCGTGATGCTCCATGGCCTCTTCGTGAATTTCTCTCATAGTTTCCCCCTGACTTTTTCCCCCAGCCCTTTTGATGCTTTGGATTTGTAATTTAACTGTCATGAAATGGAAGACTCAGTTAACAGACTTTTGTTAGTGCAAGATGCTCAGTTTTTTCATCAAATCAGTGTGAAATTTTATGTTTTAGTAGGAGAGCAATTTGGACCGCAAATACTTCCACTAAAGAATTCATCTTATCTTATGAAGAACAGATAAAAAAGAAACAGAAGCAGGCATCTGGACACTGAAAGAAAAATCTCAGCAGGATCTATAAATGATGACATTCACCTCATTGCAGAAACCTGCACACAAAATCCTGAAGGTACCACTGTTTGGCTCAGCATCAGCAGTAGCTGGATCTAGGGGTACATGATCGTCCCGGTGGCAGTGGAAACCTCCCTAAGAGCAGCCTCTGAACGTGCCCTTCTGCCACGGACTGTGGAGTTGCTGCTGCTGTTCGGAGTAGGAACACAGGAAAAGAGGAGAGAGGACTGTCCCCTCCGCAATCCTCTAGCTCCCTTGTGCCAGCTGCAGCCAGCTGTTGAGCTCTAGCTGCCAAAATATGGTACTTTGAGTTCTTTAGGTAAATCTGCTTCTTGAACAGCTGCATTTCATCTTGTCTTCAGCAATGAAATAAGACAGGCAATGCTGGCTCTTTTTCTAGCATCTTAAATCTCTTGTAAGTTGGGAAATGAGGGCAAAGGTTGTGTTTTAGAAGACATCTTTATGAAAGGAAATTTTGTTGCAAGTTATCATATTTTTTCTTCTAATAATATTTATTTGAATTAGATCTGTAGGTATTTCACAGAAATAACCTGAATATTAGCATTATAGGCAGTCTGGCTCTGTTGCTGTTGTTCATATTTTAGTACTAAAGTATCAAGATATTTTGTGAAAATATATCTGATTATTTTATTTGGTATATTAGTAAAATCCTGACAAAAGACTGATGGTCTAAGCTTCAGGAAATTACCTAGGAAAGTCTTCATCTGAGACAGAGATGCATCAACATGGGTCCCTCACATGCCTCCAAAGTCCTTTGAACATCAAGCACCCTCTTTTTCCTAGCATTTTAGTTCGCCTTGGTTTCCTTTGGATTCACAATAGGATTTTCTTCTTCTTGAAGCTTGAAAACATTGGAAAAAGTGTTTCCTGTCTGACGTAGTTGTATTCTTTAATCAGCTCTTTTATTACGAGCTACCCAAACCCAAGTGTCTGCTTTTATTAAATGACAGGTAGATTGAAGAATGACAAGTTGACAGGTTGACAAGAGAGTGACAAACGTGATAAAAGATTTGGATAGTCAGATCTGTTAGCCTGATGGAAAGATAGCTGTACTGGGAAAGGCTTGCCTTGAAATAGAGATAGGAAAATTGAGAAGGAATAGGCTTCAATCACAGAAAGTAATTACATAGAAAATGGAGCCCAGTTTGTTTGTTAGACAATAGAGGTAAATGAATAAACTTCATGAAATGATTCAAACAAAGATTGGGTCAATTTTTTTGTAAGTGAAAAAGGGTCTTTGAAGCAAGGTGCAAAACTTCCTGAGAGAGATATGGCATAGTGTTAACAGAAACAACAGGAATTTTAAAAATGAGATAGGAATAATCAAATTGACAAACTCCAAGTGCAAAATTTACAGCTGTGAAAACTCCTATCAATCCAAATTCTTGTTGTATTAAGCCTCACAATTGCAAATCTAAACTGATCTTTCAAGGGGGTATCTGAAGTAAGAGTGGTGAGGGGCATGGAACAGAATCCATGTGCTGGTGGCTTGCAGGGTTTATATCTGTACAACATCCGCACAATGCACTATGGACAATAGGTCCCTCCAAGAAACCCAAAAGGAGCAGTGAAAGTGGATACACTAGCTTGTGGCGATTATGTATGCTGTTTAGAGGAAAGGCACTTGATGGCCAAGTATGAAAGAAAAACCTTGATTGCCAGATTCATGATCAAAGCCTGATAGCTGCCTCACAGCTGCCCAAATGCTATCCCACATAGCATCTGAAAGTAACGAGTCTTTTCATCCATTTGAACAAGCTTTGGATCAAGCCTTGTGTCTCAAGAGACAAAGTTTATACACTATTAATGCTAAGACCCAAGGAAGGCATTTAAGTGTTCGTTACATACCAAAAGGATGGGCAAACACTTCTGCACTTTACATTTCCAAATTGAATACTGAAAGGAAAACCCAGTGGTGATCTTGGATATTTAGTGGAAAGTAAAAGCTACCTCTGACTAACACTTTTTTTATGTGAGTAACCATTATAGGCCATGGGAAAACTCAAAGATTTGCCATGCATTCACAGCAGCAGTATGTTGTCAAGAGCTTTATACAGTGAGAAATGAGGTTTTCATAAAACTGAATTTTGCAGGTTAAAAAAAAAGCTCAGTTGCTTGTCACCTCAGATCTAACTTTACTGCACAGCACATTTTCAGTGACAGCGTGTAACACAGATCAGATAATACACTGAATGTCATGGAAATGATTCAAAATGTCAAAACAAAGCATAATTATTAAAACAAATCAGAGCGAAGAAGAAAATGTAATAGAGCACAAAATGAGCATACCTATGAGAAGTTATTTTGGTCTGCAGTTTTTTTGAGAGCAACATCAAAATGGTAGCACTTAGCAGGTATGTTTCTTTTATAGCACTGACTTTTGATTTTAACATTGAAATGTCTGTGAACATACTTAAACTTAAAAATGTTCTGGAAGAAACAGTTTCAGGTATTTCCTCATCTATACTCTGGGCTCCTTTTGAGTTGCACGTGTTTTTTCTGTATAGGGCTGGCTTCATGACTTAAGTGGGCATGTTGCCATGGCTTTCAATTTAGCTGGCAATACAGGCAGCTAGCCCAGAAGGAGAGCTGCATAGCTAAATGCCGTGAACAATGCTAGACTGAGTGAGGCTTATGGGCCATCTAGTCAAAAATTTTTCTTAGGGGATAACACCAGGAAATGTTTGTCTCAGAGGTACTTAAAAATGAAAATATGACCCCCATATAATATACCCGATATAAAGGAAATGTCTTCTTGTCTTTAATGATACTGTGAGAATTGCTGAGGCAAGGTAGAAGAGGTTTAGATCAGCAAATATTTCATTGCTGTTTTCATGGCTGCACAATAGAACTGGATGTTTTCGCAACATTTATTATCCTTGTCTGCTACTGGAATATCAGTGACAAGATAGTGATTTCCTTCAAATGTATCCACAGCCATATCCATGCATGCTACTGCGCAACGTTACATACCAGAGAACGCTCACCTGTAACAGACATACTGTCAATGGTCACCAAGGACAGAGATGGCTGTGGTCCCCAGCACTGTTGGCGTCCTTGTCAGGTGCTGCTCAGGCTTCAGTACAGAGTTATCAAGAACTCCAGTGTTGGAAAATGTACGTTGAAGAAATCTCAACATTTAGACTGCTCTAAATGGCCACAGGCTTTGTTAAGGATTATTTCATCAAACTCAGATCAGTACGTTTAGCCTAATAATATCAGGTCAGGAGTTGAAGTCCGTGTTCCTGTTACAATGTGGTTTACCTAACATCTAATGGTGTTCCTTTAAGCCACTACAGTCATTGCCATGTCTCAGTCCTCTTCTATAGTAGGATCAAACAACACAGAATATTACATTCCATCTGAAGTTTTGTTTACAGGCTATCCTGTCCTCGATGCTGTTATTCCAGCCTTATCGTGATCATATTGTCTTCCTTGCTGATGACTCTGACAACACTGCACAGTTGGGTCAACGGTTTGGCGAGCCTCCATGGCAGCAAAGCGCTAATATTTGAGGGAGACTGGCAGCCTCTCTGAGCCACACTTCAGTACAGCTCCTCTGGCCGAGCACATGGTGTTCCTGTAGGCCTGCTCTATGCAAAGGCAAACAAAGCTTGTCCAGTCTAAACAAGTGTAAACAGTCTGTGATTGTAGCCATTTAAGAAATCCATTTCATCAATCAAATGTGTGTGGTAATGCATATGGTGTGCTTGCTTGGACACAGGTCTGTACTCATCAGCTCAGAATGGCTAGCAAGGAAAAGTAACAATCAGCAGAGCATTCCCTAACATGGAGGCTGGAGTATTGGCAGGCTGGGAAAATATGAAATGGGGCCAAGGAGTGACATCTGCTGAGTTAAGATAATTTATATCAGTTGATGTAAGGGCACTGTTCTTCATATTAGTGAGAACATACTGATCTACGGCTGTTCTGTCTGGCCTACATCTGCAATTCTTCTATATTTCAAATATTTGGGTGGAAGAATGAACTGACCTCATTCAGGTAGATGATCTGTTTCTCATATATATGTCAGGAGACAAAGATATCAAACATTTATTTAAGCTTGCAAATATTACAAAAGAAAAGAAAAAGTATGCTTGAGCAGTCTGCAGAAAATGGTAATGTTCTCTGAGAGCCTCATGTTCATTGCTCCCCGGGAAATAAATAGTATCTGCTATTCTAATATTGATTTTTCATTCTTCATCATACTTAGTCAAGCCTCTCCAAACTAGGCATCAGCTATTCTAACAAAGACTGAGCCAAGGAATGGGAGGAGGGTAATATATATACTCAGTGCAGCCTATTCCCTTGACTGCCTCAAGTGATCCATTTTAGCAATTCTCTTTGCCTCTAGTGACCTGTGTCACTGTCGGTGGTGCATACTCAAGCTAAGCTCTTTAGAGCCATGCCAGCAATTTAGTCTCAGCTTTTATTGCAAAAGTATTTTCTTTGGTTATTAGTTCACCTCACTCATTTTTTTAGTTGAGGTCTTGGTTTAATTTTATATATAACTTTCAACAAAGGGAAATAATAAGAAAACAACCCTAATGTGAGACCAGATACCGTCAGGAGCCCGCCATGTGCCAGTGGCACAGTTCCTGGGCCCCTTGCTGGTGCTTCCTTACTGCTTGCTCAGCCCATCCCACCGGTGAGCATGTACAGGTGTCAGAGGGAGGTGGAGAAGCCGCTCCTCACCATTGCCTTTGGCATGTGGCACATGCCACAGAGCTCTAGCAGAGCAGGGTACCTGCAGGAGAGCACCAAACCGTCTTCGTAGCCAAACCCTTTCTTGGGTAAAAACATGGAAATGATATTTTAGACACATCAGAGTGGTGAGGATTTTCTGGGTTTTCTTTTTAAAGCTGATAAAACTACTGAAGACAATTATATCAATCCTGACACAGTAAAAATCCCTTAAAAATTAAAAAGTTAATAGCTTTTTTGGCTTGGGGGATGTGTTTTACATACTAGACACTCTGGCCCCAATAGCCTCTAGCAATTGTGGTTATCCAAGCCATTTCTACTTTTGAGGTGAATGGGAGTTCTGCCAACAGGCAATGATCAAGTAGATGGAAGGCATTTTTGGTGGAATCAGACAACTGCATACCCACCTTGACTTTGCCTACCTTACCTTCTGACTCCTGTGTGAACTCTTCTCAAGTTATCTTATACAGAAAAAAAGAAAATCAGAACAGGAGAAAGCCTGGTTTCCTCAGGAAGGAAAACAACATGTTGAACAGTATGCTTCTGGCTCCTCGATAACCCCCACAGACAGGACAGTCTCCAGCAATGAGAAAGGAGAAAAAAAGTGTGAAAATATTTTAGAACAAAATTCTATTGGGACCCACACACTGTAATCTCCAGATTAATACCATGGTTGTTACGAAAATTTTTTCATTACATTATTTTTTTCTGCAAAGTGATTCTCTGTAACTAATAAAGTTAATTGTGTACATAAAGATAACCCTTTAATGCTAGCTACTATAAATTGAGAAGAGCACAAACAGTTAACATGTAATAACTGAAGCTGCATTACTGGAATTTTTATTCCTCCTTTTTCTGCGGGCTCAACAAAAGGTGTGACTATGCCATCAGTGGAAACAAAAAAAAAATTACCAGGTGGCAATTATTGCAAAAACTGTGAGCCATATCCTCAGTGGGTATAGGTAAAAATATCCTATGGAGAGCTGAGTGGACCCGGTCCCCGTGGCTAAACCTTTGTCCCCAGGGAAATGCTGCGAACTGAGCAGACTGACAGGAAGGATGCTCTTTCCCTCCTAGTAGTTCTTCTCTCTCTCTAACTGAAGTTGCTTCAGTAACTATTTCCCATGCCTAATAAACCCTTTTTCAAAGACATATTAATCTGAGCAAAATCTTTTACCATCCAAGTTCTACTAACATATAAAGCTCTTCATATCTGGTTTTACATCTGCTCTGCCTACCCTCTTCATACTGCCCTGCCTGGCACTGATGCTCTTGCTGTGTCTGAGCTGCATGTGGGTAGTGCTTTCCCTTTCCTCTGCTTATGCTTCTCCTCCTTCTTTCAGTTTCAAATTGCCATTTATTTCATCACTGATAAGCACTAGAAGCCAAAGTTAATCCCAAATGAGGACCCTCTTAAATGTCTTGAAGTGGTTCATTCTAAGCAGAGACACTGCCGACATTTTCCTTCAGCACTTTATATTAGAATATGTGGTGCTCATGATTTGATTTTTGAGATGATAGTCTCCTACTGAGACTTAAAGGACTCTTGAGTGTTTGGCATGTGAGTCCTATAATCAGTCTGAGAAAACCAGGATGTAGAAGATACATGTGATGCTTGCAAAGATCACTGCAATGCCCTATTGCCAATGGGATTTTACTCTCATTTAATAGCAATTTCACTGAATCTCTAACCTTATGGAACACATGTGCATGGGAAATGCCCTATGTTTTCACTTGTTCTTCGTAGGATCTCATCTTCTCATGTTGAAGCTCATGGGTGAATGCCTACTGATTAAACAGGAATAGCGTTCTGGTCTTTTAGAAGGAACATAGTATTGGGAGTTGAGAGGTTTGTGATACTGCAACGTATTTCCTGAGAAGCCATTAAATCTCTTTTCGCCTCAAATTCATTGCATTCTTTAGCAATAATAAATATATATAATATATATAAACCATGTAGGTGCTATTTTTATATTTTTCCATCCTCGATTCTTAAGCTGTTTTTTGAAAAAAAATTGTATTCCATTAGTAGTAAGAGAAACTTTTGAAAACACAAAAGCACAAAAGTTAATTCCATCTGTTTTATGAACCTGCCACCTTCCTTCAGTTCTGACCTCTCTTCTTCATTGTGGACACCATGTTCATAGTTTCCTGAAAAACCCGATTTGCCTCCCTGTGGTGGGTTGACCCTGGCTGGGGGCCAGGTGCCCACCAGAGACTCTCTGTCACTCCTGTCGTTCACTAGACAGGGAAGAAAAAGTGTAACAAAAAGCTTTGTGGGTCGAGATAAGGACAGGGAGAGATCATTCACTTATCGTCACGAGCAAAACAGACTGAACATCTAATTTATTACCATCATCTTCAGAGGGAGGACTCCTCTCATCGTTCCCCTGCTCCAGCATGGAGTCCCTCTCATGGCAGACAGTCCTTCATGAACTCCTCCAACATGAATCCTTCCCACGGGCTGCAGTTCTTCTC
>VXBL01007273.1:658291-808030 GCA_013400195.1 Aramus guarauna
CCCCTGTAGCCCCCCTGCTACCAAAACCTTGCCATGCAAACCCAACACACTCCCTTATTTTCCCACTTCCTGTTGGGGCAATGTTCTGTTTCTCTCTTTTCATTTTTTATGTCCCATTCTTTGAGCCTTATGGCCTCTCTTTCTTTCCGTTTGACATGCATTTCTTTTTCTATGCCTATTTCATTAATTCTCTTTTTTTTTTTTNTAATTATATATATATATATTTTTTTTTTGGTCAGAAAACTTAAGAATTAGCGCTACCTTCTAACTTCTATTTGAAGTTATTTGGCAGGCACATTATAAATCAGTGTAGTTTTCTTTTCCTTTGTTTTCCACCCTTTTGCCCACCTAAGCTACAAAATGAAATTAAGCTTGTGAGATTTCAAATCTCTGAAGTAGTGTCTGGGGAAAGAAAAAAAATGAAATTTTCCTGAGGATTATTTTAGATCACTCCATTGCAAAATACCTCAAGAAAAGAAAATTCTTTACATGAACTCTCCAAGTATAATTCCCATTGCACTGAAAGCTCTTCAGGTGGGTTTGCAGCCTGGGATCAGTTATTAGACAACTCGTTTCTGCATGGAGAGAGAGCTGGAATTATAACAGCCAAAATAATAGAACTTGAATCTTATTTTCAGAGAATGAAGCCCTGAAATTTACTGTGAAATTATAAAATCTCCAGTATTAATGGTTATAAAATTAGGTTAGATGATCAATTGCCCAAATTATTTGTGTGACCGAGCTTACTTTGAGGAAGGTATATGGATTAGAAAACAAAGGATCCCTTCCTACATTTGGATGAGGATTGCAATTTTTTCATCATTATATGCACCTTTTGTTCCCTTTTCACATAGTATTTATGACTGTTGCGGAAAGTGGAAGAAGGCTGCATTTGCTGAAATGTTTTACTGAGATCTCTGTTAGCCTGGGACCATGCTGGAGAAGACAGCTCCATAGTGAACAGTCACAGGGAAATGATTTCATCCCTCTTTATCAGGCCCAGGCAGATTCCCAGAGAGGTGTTGCTTTTGGATCTGCTCCCACAGGAGGACTATCTGCAGGTGGGCTCATACAGGCTGGAGCAGGATTTGCAGCAGGAAGACTCCCATGCCAGCCACAATGCAAGGAAGCTGTTGGCTGAGTGGCTGGAAAAATAGCCTCCATCTAGTCCCTAGAGCCTGCAGGGGTTGTGTGTGCATCCCCAAATGCAGAGGCAGAAAAAACCCTCCCACTTCAATAAGACATCAGTCAGTGCATGCTTGGAGGAAGTGTTACAGACCTATTGGGATCACAAGGTAGAAGAATTTTCTGCAAGCATCATGCTAGCCATACAGTTGTTGTTTTTTTTCATGCAGCCTGCTCTTATACTGACAGCAAGAATGATGAGATTCTGCAGATTTGGGAACCTGCCTGTTTGTACATGCATGCTGTAGTCGTCAGATCTGAGAGGGGTTCCCTGTGCACTGGAAGTGTGTAATAACTTACAGCAGTATTAGCTGTAGTATCTTTAGACAGGTTGGTATGTAGAACTTTAACAAAATAAAACCAAAACTCACACAAGTGAGTTTCTGTCACAGTTAATCACAGTGAAATCCTGCACATAACAATGAACTCAGGTGCCTCAGTTTACTACAAAAACATGAGCTTTTTTGTTGTTGTCATCTTAGCCAGTGGTTGATTGTTCTAAAACTTGCTATTGTGCTAAATCTCCTAAGAAGGAGATTGTTTAAACAGAACCTGAAAAGTCTTGATATGTCAAAAATGAGAATTAAGTAAATGAAAAAAGCAGAAAAATGCATTAATTGCAATCATCATTTGCTGAGCGATCTTCTTATTTTGGGCAGATCTAAAACTTTATTTGACAGTGCAGACTGAAGCTCAGTGTTCACATCCGCTGAAGCATCGGTTATGGTGGTAACACCATCTGAAGAGATACTCGAAGTAGAATCTATGCTACATCTTAATGAAGCCTAAATCACTCTCACGTTGCTGCCATTAGATGGAAACCAGTTCCCAGGAGCTGTCCCAGTGGAGTGTGTGAGCTCCAGTTAAATGAACAAGCTTTCCAGTCCAGTATGGCTGGAACATGAGCCTTGGTAAGTATCATTAACTACTACATCCTAACTGAAACAAGCAGCTAGTTCTTAATTGAGCATCTATTTTAGATGCCAAAACTGAAGAAGCATTTTAAATGGACCCTAGCCTCTTCCATTTACTAAAACCTACATTATGTCTGTGATGATGACCTAAAATACTCAGAAATGGAAGTGTTCTTCCTTGACTATAGAACTAGTATCATCTATTCTATCACATTAGCTGTTCATGAAACAACAGAATAAGATTAGAGAACAAAATCCATTGTACTGCTCATATAAATTAATTGCATTCAGGAACACTGTGTACCACCAGAAATCAACAAACTGGATTCATTAATGGTCAAGCTTTCTGCCTTTTGTGATTTTGTAGCAGCTCTGCTAAAGAACAATTATACTTACCAACAGAGCACACAGACAAAAAGAATAGCCTGAAACATGGAAAATCCCTGTGCTTTCAATCCGGGACTCATTCTTCATTTTTAGGGACTAATTTGGGCACATGAGTGCTACAAGTGGGATGTGGGGAGAGGTTGGAGTCCAACATGTAGGCAACACAGTCCCCACAACTTATGGTTCGCTCCCTAAACCCTGCAAGTACCAGACTTTCTTGGGAGTTCAGAGCACTGCCTTTATGTGCCTCCAGGCTGGTACTGCGCAGTCTCTTGGTGTTTATTTCATGCTTATAGAATCATGGAATCATTTATGTTGGAAAGGACCTTTAAGATCATCAGGTCCAACCATTAACCTAGCACTGCCAAGTCCACCACTAAACCATGTCCCTAAGTGCCACGTCTACACGTCTTGTAAATACCTCCAGGGATGGTGACTCAACTACTTCCCTGGGTGGCCTGGTCCCATGATTGACAACCCTTTTGGTGAAGAAATTTTTCCTAATATCCAATCTAAACCTCCCCCGGCGCAACCTGAGGCCATTTCCTCTTGTCCTATCGCTTGTTACCTGGGAGAAGAGACCAACACCCACCTCACCACAACCTCCTTTCAGGTAGTTGTAGAGGGCGATAAGGTCTCCCCTCAGCCTCCTCTTCTCCAGACTAAACAACCCCAGCTCCCTCAGCCACTCCTTGTAACACTTGTGCTCCAGTCCCTTCACCAGCTTCGTTGCCCTTCTCTGCACACACTCCAGCACCTCAGTGTCCTTCTTGTAGTGAGGGGCCCAAAACCAAACACAGGACTCGAGGTGTGGCCTCACCAGTGCCGAGTACAGGGTGACGATCACTTCCCTACTCCTGCTGGCCACACTGTTTGTGATGGAAGCCAGGATGCTTTTGGCCTTCTTGGCCCCCTGGGCACACTGCTGGCTCATATTCATCTGGCTGTCGACCAGCACCCCCAGGTCCTTTTCCTCTGGGCAGCTTTCCAGCTACTCTGCCTCAAGCCTGTAGCATTGCAGGGGGTTGTTGTGACCCAAGTGCAGGACCTGGCACTTTTCCTTGAACCTCATACAGTTGGCCCCAGCGTATAGATCCAGTCTGTCCAGATCCCTCTGTAGATCCTTCCTACCCTCAAGCAAATCAACACTCCCGCACAACTTGGTGTTGTCTGCAAACTTACCGATCTCATTCAGATCTCCTCATCCAGTTTGTTGATAAAGATATTAAAAAGAACTGACTCCAATACTGAGCCCTGGGGAACACCACTTGTGACAGGCCACCAACTGGATGTAACTCCAGTCACCACAACTCTTTGAGCCCGGCCATCCAGCCAGTTTTTTACCCAGCAAAGCATATGCCTATCCAAGCCATGAGCAGCCCATTTCTCCAGGAGAATGCTGTGGGAAATGGTGTCAAAGGCTTTACTAAAGTCTAGGTAAACAACATCCACAGCCTTTCCCTCATCCACTAAGTGGGTCGCTTTGTCATAGAAGGAGTTCAGGTTAGTAAAGCAGGACCTGCCTTTCATAAACGCATGCTGACTGGGCGTGATTGCCTTGTTGTCCAGTATGTGCTGTGTGATGGCACTCAAGATCATCTACTCCATAACCTTCCCCAGCACTGATGTCAGACTGACAGGCCTGTAGTTCCCTGGATCCTCCTTCCAGCCCTTCTTGTAGATGCAAGTTTATGGCTGACAACTTGGTTGCTACCTGTCCCGAAGCCCTATTCAATATTCAATAGTTACACTTACAGCACATGTATAGCGATTGTGCCCAGGGCTTGTCACTTGCAGCCATTTGCATTCAAAATATATCCTGAAAGGCTGATGGTCCTGCCCAGGGCCCCTTTTATATATTGGCATAGAGTATATGGTACTCAGTCATGACTTGGGAAGTCCATAGCCTAAGAGGATTCAGTCTCACATTATAAACTATTTCCACAGGACTGCTCCCCTGCTAGAAGTGCCCAATACATCGATGCCAAGTCTAAGAGGCTGGTCCCTTTCCTCCTCTGCCAGTCCCTGCACAATGGCTGCTTTGAATCCTTTTTCATTTGGGAGCCTCTCTTGAAACCAAGAATTCAGGGAACTAGGTATCTGGAAGTTAGATACAAAGTCTTTCAGGGCCACTGCCTCTTTCTATCTATGGATCAGATCCTAAGAGACTCTATGTGAGTGTGCGTGCACATGTATCAATGAAAGACACTGCAGATTTTTTAATTTCAGCACTGCTAAAGCCATCCCACTTCCAGGTAAAGCAACTCCAGTGAGTAAGCAAGATAAGTCCTGTCAGTTTTCAGGCTTCAGAAATCACAGACAGCAAGCTGTCTCCTTTCAGAGCTCACTCACTGCCTTCATTAAGACTGCTGAAATAAACAAAACAGTCAGGATTTGACCTGGAATTTCCCACATTTTGTGCCATTGAGAAGGATATCTACACCAAATGTTTAATTTATCAAAGACTTGTGGCTAGCAGAAAGCAGATGGCGACCCTACATGGCTCCCTCCTGGTCTGGGGTGCATTTAGGAGCACGGGGCACTGAGACCTACAGCTTGATGTGCCTCACACGGAGTAAACTGGGGAGAGGCAGCAGAGCCACTGTTGCCAGATCAGCTACCTGCACCACTGGGTAGCAAACCCTAACTCTGTCTTTGGTCCCTTTGATTCAAATTGCTTCTGTTTTTCTTTGGAGTGGGCAGCAGCAGGGCTGCTCAGATGTATGGGTAGGGGTGGCTAGTCTTGGGCCAGTTTGTATGGGTATGTCTGTTACATCTCTATTGCACTGCTGAAACCAAGGGGATCTCCCTGGGTTTGCACTTGAGCTCATTGTAGACAGGAAAACTAATTTATAAACCTTGCAAAACTAAATGGAAGGTATTCAAACATCATATTTCATTTTTTTTTAGTATGCAAGATCTTTAGTCAAAGCATTATAATAGATTGTTGAGGACTGTCATGAAAATTATACCACATTAAAAGATTTATGTCTATGAGTATTTCTGGACTGTCTGATGAGACTTACTACATTTTAGGCATAAATCAAGGAAGAAGAGGATCTCTAAGCTTAGTTATCAACCAGAAGAGACAGTACTCTTCAGATCTTGATTTTGCATTTTTTCTGATGAAATCCAGCCAGTTAACAATAAATATTCCTTATTTTGCACCTTAATGGTGCTTTTTAATTAAATACTCCATTAAGCTGAATACTAAACAAATTTTGTGGGTCAGATGATGAACCATTTGCAGATGATTACTTGCTCTAGGCTTGTTTTGAATCCCACTGAAGTTAAAAGAATTCTTTTCAATTACTTCAGTGGGTTTGGGACTAGACAGCAAAATAATTTGATTGGAGCAGACAAAAGAACTCCATGTAAGGGACTACCATCTTGCATGAGAAGGGATTTGAATGTCTCATCCAACAAATAGATAGAGCCATAATGGTTATTAACATTGTAAATGTTATGGAATTAAAAATCAGCTGGCATTAATTTGAAAAACCATTTTTTAACAAAAGAAATGGCAGTATAGTTGGCTTCAGAGAACATCAGTTTATCAGTGTCTACACTGTTGTACTTGAGGTCGCAGGAATGCATTTGTATAATTAGGAGTCCACAAAGGGCTCACATTTTCTATGTATATATGTGCACATACATAAATAAAAATAGTTATATAAAAAATTCCAACTACCATTCAATTACCACAATCAGCAATAGAATTTTGTAGCATCCTTTTATTTATACGGAACTATGAAATCAGTGTCAGTCCATGAATTAAAATATTACTCACTCGGGGCAAAATGACCTTATAAAGATTTATGGAACAACCACCAGAAACTTAGAGAAATTATGTTTACCATTTTCTAAATGATAACAGCTTGAACTGATTCTGATCTTTCTGTATTTCATATCTATCTCCAACTCATTTGGAGCGGACCAAAGAAAACAAACATAAGTGCAGATAGATGCTTAATCATGTGATGTTAAGTCATTATTCTCCTGCAGTTTCCTGTCTTTTAAACGTGTACACGTTTATGATATGACTCCCTACTGAGTAATGTAAATAACTACTTTTTAATGATTATTTACAATCATAACCAGGAGAGGTTTATTGGTTTTGTTAATGTTATTGTGGGAGCATTTCAAAGCCATATTAAAAATCAGGATCTTTTTGTACCAAAATCTGTCCTCACAAGATATAAATAATTTCTATTCCAGAGAGTTCACATTTGAAAGACCCAGGGTGGAGGTTGCAAGCATGTGGTCATCAAAATAAGAGGTAAGAAAAATAGCCTGTAATCAAGTATTTGCTGGTCATTTTTAACTGTCCCCTTAAAGGCTAAAAAGCATATAACTCTGAGAGGCTTAACACAAAATTATGTTCTTCTAACTCCACAAATTATTTCTGGTATGAAATGTGTTAGATAATGATCTATAGATTCTTAACCAAAGAACAAGTCTGAAGCCATCTTTCTCCATGAAACCTACTGTTCAGTACCAACCAGACTGTAACGTATTACAATGCCTAGAAAATAGCCCAGTATTCTTTCTTAGAGAAAAATCAGCAAAGATGGCAGGCAGGCTTATAAGCCATAAGAAATGTTTGCCAAAAGAAGAAAATCTGTGAAGCATTTATAAGTCCTCATTATGGGTTAACCCCAGTGGGCAGCTAAGCGCCACACAGCCACTTGCTCGCTTTCCCGTCCTTCAGTGGGACGGGGGAGGAGGAGAGAAGAATAAAAGCAAGAAAACTTGGGAGTCAAGATGAAACAAACAAAATTGTTTAATAAGTGATGGATAAGTGGAAGAAGAGGGAAGAAAACAAAACAAGTGATGCAAAGACAGTCACTCACCACCTCCTGTGGGTGGACAATGCCTAGCCAGCTCCTGAGCAAAAGATAACTAACACCCCTAAAACCTCCTCTTTTCCCTTCTATTGCTGAGCATGACATTATATGGAGTATCTCTTGGGTTAGTTCATCTCTTTGGTCAGTTTGGATCATCTGCCTGGTTGTGTCCCCTCCCAGCGTATTGCAAATCCCCCAATCTATTCACTGAGAGGCCTTGACGCTGTGCAAACACTGTTCAGCAAAAGCTAGGACATTAATGTGTTATCAGTACTGCTTTGGTCAAAAATCTAAACCACAGCACCACATAAGCTGCTATGAAGAAAATTAACTCTATCCTAACCAGACCCAGTAAAGTCCTTTTAATTTTTCCCCCCAAATCACAGTCACTGTGCATTGATACAAAAGGAATCTAAAATATTCTTGCTTTTATAAATTTTGCCTGGAACTTCTAGATATTCGGACAGCATCACACAGAAGACAAGAATACTGTTTTCCTCATGGTACCTCTTCTCTTTCTGGGGAAAAGTTTATCTTCTCTTTATTGAAGTGTCTTTTTTTTAAGGGGGACTGTAGTTATTGCTCACTTTACAATAGTCAGCAGATGAATTGTACTGCCTTTCTGAATAGTCTGGTGTTTCACGTTTTAATATCTTACTTGTGGGACGTGGGAGACATTGGGAGAACGGGGGATTCTCGTATTCTTCTAGAAACCAGAACAGCCCCAGAAGCTGTCATTGTCTGGTAGGCAGCGCCTGACCTCCCTGCCAGCTGAATCAGAGGGAGAACCTCTCCTTGACGTGCACGAGCAGGAAGGGACCCTCGAGAGCCAGTGTGGCCCTATACTCATCACCCCAAGAAACAGAAGAGTTTCAAAAGGTCAAGGAAGATTTTTGAGGCATACATTTTGCACAAAGCCATGTCACATTAGATCCCTGTTGCTAGGGAAGTTATACCAAGCTGTGCATGGAGCCTACAACTGCTGGAAATTTCTTTCAGCTCAATGTGATTCACAGGCATGAGGACTAATAAGAACATAGTGTATTATTAAAAATATCAGCTTGACAGGGCTCAGCAAGTGCCTGTAGCAAGCGTACCTCAGAAACAGGGAAAAAGCCTGACTCCATTAACTCTCTGCATCTGAGGCTTCTAACTTATCTGCAGAGAGGCAGAAAAATTACATGAGGTTGAGATTTTAATGAGAAGAAGTAGAGGACTAATGAAATGCTAATGAGATCGACATAATCCAGTGTGTCACTGCAGGCTCTCAGTCCTTTCAAGCCTGGTAAACAAAATAGCAACCATTAATTTGCCTGAAGTGGATTCATGAATTTAGCAATGGAGTTTAGAAAGCATTCAAAAATACCCCATGTGCTCAGCAGTGACACCAAATCTTGGGCTTTTTAAAGATATTTCCCAAAGATGGAAGTACGGCCCCAATTTTCCACCTGCCATAGACTTGTTAAGAAGGCTTCAGAGTCAGCCGGTCACCACATGTGGACACACCAGTGACTAGGTGGTTTCCATGGGGTTTCTACTTAGGTAATAAGTTTGTTGGGAAGGAGATCTGACAGAAAACTAGAGATGGATCATGGGTTTTCATGGAAAACAACCATGCGGAAAAGGGAGATGGCCCCACGTGCTGGTGCTGGGGGGAGCGGGTGGTGGACAGCTGCAAAACAAGGGTGTTCACTTCACCGTCCGATCTGCCGATCCCTCTGCATGAGGCTCAGCGTATTTCAGGCCCATGGGGAGCTTTCAGGCAAGAGATTTTCCTTTCCAGCATGTCTTAATTCTGGGCCCAAATAGGCTGTGTCATACGACCAGAGAGCTAAGAAAGGCAGAAGTAGGTTGAAACTATTTTTATAGCTCTGTTATCCAAAGACTACCATTGCCTTACACAAGAGAGAACAAGTTTCAAGCTGTTCTGTTTTGCTTTGGATTTCTTTTTACAGCCCTCAGTAGCCCGCACCGCTCCTCAGGGATCAGTGGGACATGGGGCCACGGCTGCCACTCATCTGCCTTCCAGCAAAAGAACTTGAATCCACAGAGAAATAATTTAAGTCAGATCTCTCCTGGTACAGAAACAGCCAAAGGCACTACAGAATACGTCCAAAATTACCCTTTTGCATTGCATCAGCTGATTTCCTTATACATGGCTCCTAAAAAAACTTACACATGAACTGAACTTTAAGTCAGGTTTCAATGTTACTGTCCATCACAGCTACTTTTGCAAGTTTGGGGCCTTATTAAAGAGAACTTATAACTAGTTCTAACCTGGAAGATATTTCTTGCCCTAGCAGCTACCAAGGTACCAAGGCTATCTTGACTGACTAACTTTCATTTGCATCCTCTATTTATAGCATCAAATTACTGATTCCAAATACTTGTTCCAGACAAATTGCTTATTTCCCACAGGGAGAAGAAAAATACAGAGAAAGAATATAAAAGCAGTCATTCAGAGCATCTTCAGACATATTTTACCTTGAATCTGTCTTGTTCTAGGTTTTAATTTTTGTTCTTCCAAGAAATAAATTTCTTCCCCTTTCAACACTTCTTTTCAGTTATACATATATCACAATAATTTAGCATACATTTCTCTAATCTTTGATTAATGTCTTACCTTTTACTTAAATATCCATTAACATGAAATCATCACAGTAATTTTGGTTGAATCCCCATATCACTGACATACTGTTAATGAAAACAAGATTAGCATCTGAAGCTTTCAAGGGATGATTGCTGTAGTGTTTGGATTCTTTCCTGACAAGACAGACTCTTTAATTCCTTTAAATAAGAAAAAAAAAAAAAAGCATCATGTGCTTCCAACCAGACTTCCACAATTCTTTATGTACAGAGTCTCAAGTCAAGTTAAGTGCACAATTCACAAGAGTTAGGGATTCAGTATTTAGGTGAAAAGTGTGTTCAGGTCTCTGTCTGATATGCTGACCAGCACTACTTTATAATTTCTTCAATTTTTCCTGACTGATTTGTATGTTTCCATCAGACCCTTGTCATCTATCTGGGTTTTAAAGAGTCTGGGACAGAGATTACCTCTTACGGAAACACAAGTAACAACATATTTCCTAAAATTCCCCTTCTGAAACAAATTTCACCTTCATTTATATGGAACCACATGCAAATTACATCCACTCTAAAATGTTCTTTTCAACAAAAATAGTCCTCCATATGCCTTTGTTAATTTTGTTACCTGCTGTATTAAAAATAAGTCTCAAGTGCCAGAATTCAGTGACTGACTGCATTTGTGTGTATGGCAAAAACTTTCAAGATCCACTGAAAATCTTAAAGGCAGCCCCGAGAATGGCAAAAAATAGCACTCTGAAAGTCCCTGTACCTTTGATCTCTCTTATGTAAAATAAGAATAGTACTGACTTGACAGAATTACGATGCAAGACTTGAGTTCATCAGTAGTTGTAAAATACTTCAGGACTCTGGAGTTCACTTAAAATACTGTTACCTTAAGAAATGTTGATCTTTTCTTGTATTTTTCTAATATTATCTCAGAAGTAGAATAATGTCGTTTTAACACTGAAAGGCAATTTGTGCATGAAGTGGTTTTTCACTACCTTGTGCTGTGTTAGCACCTTTGTCCCTTTTCTCCTAAGTCCGGTGATCTGCTTGGTCATACAGGTGAGGGCTAATATCATCTGCCCTAGATGTGCAAAAACAGAGTAGAGGAATTTGTAGGAAGCAATGTACTGTTGTTCCTGGCAGTGCAGTGTCTGCATGAAGGAACTCAGATGCTTTTGCTTTGAATGTAAATTGGGTCAGCTGCCGAAGCTGTCCCTTGATAGCACTGCTGAGTCTTTCTCGCTGCTGCTCCCTCCTGCAGTGTAGATTCATCTCTCTCAGATATCAGTGGGGGAGGACCACTGCCTCAGACAGAGGAAAGGTCATCCTTATCCACCTCTTGCCCTTACTCTGATTGCCACTGACCCTGGTTTTTTTTTTCCTTAAGTGTTAATGAGGACTGACTTGTGTTTTCCTTGGGTGGGGTCTGATATTCAAAGCACAGTGTGTGTTGTCCCTGTGCTTTGCCTGGTTTAGCATAGTTGATTGTGTCATGTATTTACATGGCTTTGCTACTTCTTTGCACCATTAAATTGAATGAAAATTACCTGAGGTTCAGTTTGCCCTCTGTACAATCTAAGCAGCTTGTATCCTGTGGTTAAAAACCACTGCTCTTGTTTGCTGAACTTGTCTTTCTCCTGTGTTAATTATTAGGAAGTCCACTTCATACACCCACTGCTATGGTCCTCAGCCCGAACACTCTTGTGCATGTTGCTTACTGTAAGCACGTGAATAGTTCTACCGAAGCAAAAGCTTAAATTACACATAATTATAATGCAGTACTGGGTCTGTTTCTAGATTATTAGAATGTTGTCTCATAGGGGTAATGATGTCACTTAACTCCGCAGCTTGTTCATTGGTACCTCATGCTGCATTTTACTCATTTGTAAATCAGATAGTCTCCATCTTACATGGTCCACATCACAGTAAGATCATAGCAGTATTACTAGAAGTTTTATGCAAGGCAAGTAAAGTGTATGAGCCTCTAAATAGCATCACCTGTATCTTAGATATTTAGTAGAAAATTACTTATATATTAATAGAGGTGCTATGCTGAATTTCACAAAGGTTCTACCAGTTTAAAAAGACTAAAATATTTTCCTTGCATCCAAGGTTACAACTGGCATGTGAAGAGCGGGGTACTAAGGCAACTCCTGAAAACAGTTAAACAATTAAATAAACCATAAAGGTAGAGAACAGAAGAATGCAGTTTGAGGAGCAACTGGTGGAGACAAAATTAAGAAAAAAAAGGCAATTTAGGAAGCAGATTCAAGTGTAGTTCAATCTTAGTCAAGGGGAAAGAGGAAAAATCAAGAAATGTTACTTATCTAGACTTTGGTTAGATCAAAGAACTACATTTTAGTTTATTTTCAAAGGTCCTCTACAGCTGATGGAAAGAGAGAGCTACCATTCCAATGTGGAGCATACAAAATATCACCCTTTAACATCTTTGTCTCTCCCTCCAACAGTGGATCAAGGAGGATGTCCTAGTTTTTGTTTCTGTTACAGTGATAATGGTGCAAGCTTCTCCTTGCAAGGATTTCCCAGACTATTCTTACAAGTATTCATATAAGGCACAACAGGACTGTAGTGCTAATGAGCTGGGGAAGCCAATGAGCTGGAACTAGATGTGATGAAGAGAAGAGAAGAGAAGAGAAGAGAAGAGAAGAGAAGAGAAGAGAAGAGAAGAGAAGAGAAGAGAAGAGAAGNGAAAAGAAAAGAAAAGAAAAGAAAAGAAAAGAAAAGAAAAGAAAAGAAAAGAAAAGAAAAGAAAAGAAAAGAAAAGAAAAGAAAAGAAAAGAAAAGAAAAGAAAAGAAAAGAAAAGAAAAGAAAAGAAAAGAAAAGTACTACTGGGGCTTTTGTTATTTTTCAGAAGGGCAGTGGATGTGCTGAGTATTTATGGAGAAGGTCAATATCCAAGTATACTGTTTACAAAATATTTTCCACAACATTTTTTTCCAATATCCAGTCCCAGAGACGAAATGTGAATGTTTTCAAAAAAACTGTGATATCTTCTTATTTGATCACTTTTTGCGTCAGACTTCACTCAGAAAAATGATAGTAAGAAAATGGAGTTCACACATCACATTGCCTGGCTTGTAAAACCCACCATTGGAGATGCAGCTCAAAGCTCACACCCCAAAAGCTGTAACAGCCTTTAAACTACCTTCATACCCTCCCAATCTGGGAATGCTCTGTTACGTGAATAAATAGTATCATATAGATAAAGCCTGAGAAATTAAGGTAGGCCTGAGAAGTCCAGATAGCCCTGAGATTTAAAGCTAGAAATTCACTGGTTCACTAAGGACAGCAGCAGTGTTTGAAGTCCCCTCAGCAGAGGTGCCATAACCTTCCTCGACGTGCTTTCTTGCTCTGTCCCTGCCAAGGTCCTGGCTCCCAGGATACGTTAGGAGTGCCTTGCATCTTCCTTACTTTGTGCTGGAAGACCCATCCCGTAGCAGAGCCCCTCTGCAGCCTGTGCCGGGGACCTGGAGGCAGGGTGCTTCTCTCTGGATTAAAGACACTGAATCTAACCTGGAGGCACCAAACGTCTGCATGTCTCCCAGGAGACCTGCCTCTAACTGGAGAGGAGACCCATGAACACCAGCACATGGCAGCACCACTTTTGCCTACAATGCAAAATGATGCAAAGGTATAGCTTTGCTGAGAATTCATAACAACTTGGTTTCTTGAAGAGCTACAAGACCAGAGCTGGTAAACAAGACAAGCTTGGCTCTGTCCTGTGATCACAGGACCCTTCAGGCCTCAGCTAACCTTCCCATGAGAGCCCAAAGCAGACCAGATGCCTTCAGGGTGGCACGAGCCCTTCGCCTTCACGCAGGATGGCTTTGGTGGTAAGGAGGCACGGCGTGGCAAGTACAGACTGGCCGGCTCCAGGGCTGTTTCTGCCGCTCTCACCAAAAGAGGGGAAAGGAGATATGCTGATCTGGATGCCAAGTCCTCCCTTTGAGAGCAGCTGAGCAGTGAGGGTGGCAAGACGGAAGCGGGAACAGCCCTGTGTGGTTTGGAGGTGACGGAAATGGGCAGCACTTGCTCACATGGCACATTTAAATGCTTTTCTTCCCTGACACTCTTTCTACTTTTAGATGTTTTAATTTCCTGTGATCTTTACACAGTCATATGTGGGCAAGTAAACAGATTGTTTTGAATCAAACAGCTGTGCTAATTTATTGCACTGTTTAAAGCAAATCTTGAACATGCTCTTAACTACGTGAAGAGACTGGATGCACTGGTGAACACAAATGGGTACATATCTCCCTTCAAATTAAAACATCCACAGCAAGCAGCAGACCAGCCAGCCTGTAGGTCGGTTTGCGGCCACTTGACTCCTCCTGGGACTGTGCACACAGGCAGTCGGGCTGTGTCTGAGCCACGTGTGGCAAGGGGCCTGGGGCCAGCCATCCCCAGGGCAGGAGGGGACAGACCCTCTCCCCGGCTTGACACCACCCTGCTTGGTCCTTGCAGCACCACTGAGCGAACCATGACCATCTCCCATTTCTTGAGCTGCTCCTGGGGCTGCTGGGGCTCCCAGAGGGATTCAGGCAGTGCTGGGGGGACTGTATCTCTCAGGGAATACGGTTTCCAGCCTCCCACGCCATGGGGCTTGCAGGGCCTGGCCTCTCCACTTTCATCCCTTTGCTTCTGCCCTGTCTCCTCGGCAAGGCAATGAACGTGTTCTTGTCCAGAGTCTGTGCTCTGGGCCAGAGCATGAGCAATCCAGAACAGAAGATAAAATGGACATTTCACAGGCTGAAGCTCCCAAGTTCTCACAACAGTTTATACTCAAGAGTTGAGGCCATAGCAAATTAAAGGATTCAGGGAAATGAGCTAGAACCACAGAGTAGGTAAAACTGGTTTTGAACTCAGGGGCTCCTGGTGGCCAAGGTCACCCCACTGTTGCTATAGCAATTCTGCCTTTTCCTGACACAATCTCAAACACGTTGTTTTTATATACATTCTTCTTTCTGCTTAGAAGGCATTTTGGGAATCCCAAACATGTTTATTAAATGAAAAGCATGAGAAGTGGAGAGCCATTATGCCCTGGTGAACTGGTCTGGAAAAATATGAATATGAAATAAGTCTATGGAAGAAGCCAAAGGAGGTTGCGGTCAAGACTAAGTAATATTTTTTCTTAGTTTGGGTTTTGTTGTCATTAGATTTTGAGTTTACTCTCCTTTGCAATTCTCACATCTGAGATTAAATCTTCTAAAAACTTCCCTGAATATCTGCATCATGCTTCACTGAACATTTCTACAAGGAGCCAAGGAAGAAAATTACAATTGCATTTCTAATTGTCTAATGGCACATGAGAGGTCTTCTGCCTGTATTTACCTCTGCACCATGTCCTCACTGCCCCTGACCTGAACCTATCTTAAGAGAAAAAGTCCAGTTAGCCTCCTTGATAGGTAAACAGCACTTCGAAAAATAAGTTCCAGGTTTTCCCTATGTCTATTCCTAGGTTAGCAAGTCGGGTATGTTAAAAACAAACTAGGCTACAATAAAAATATACATATATATGTGTAGCTGTTTCTGCAAGGAACTGCCCAGGAATTATGTGTTCTGCAAGTTGTATACTGAAAATAAGCAGTGTGGATCAGTCCCTATGCTGACAAAACACAACATTAGATAGGAAGGAAACTTTAAAAAAAAAAAAAAAGGAAACAGGTGGCTTGTTCCAGGCCTGCCAAGAACATTTTGGAGCCTTGAGAACATGCACTCCCCTGCTTGGCTGAGGGTTGTTTCTCTCTCGTCCACTGAGTGATTTCTTGTCTTTCCCACAGCTTCCTTCTGCTGCCTGCAAATAACCTGCTCTCTGCTCATTTTCTCTGTTCCCTGGGGGTGGCTCTTACCATTTGATTCTCTACCTTTCCTCTTCCTGGTGTCAAGTCTTCCTGGTTTGCACATCCCAGGTGCTGATAGATGATTGCCCTCTTTGTGCTCTCGCCTTCCCCATCCTGCCCACTCTTCACCCCAACCAAGTCAACACTTCTCAAATCTTTTACTTTGTGGTTGAAAATTCTGAGGTTTCTGTGTAATATATTGACAGTATTCATGAATACAGATATTCAGAGCAATCCTGAGCGAAGGTACAGCCTTCCTCAGCTCTGCTATCTTCCTTCTTCATCACTGAAAACCAGTCCAGCACTTACAGAAAAAATTAGCTTTTCTTTTTCCTTTAGTAGGAGTACCAACAAGTCCCCTGGGCTGCAGCTAGTCCTCTGACTTTAATAAAAGCAGTGTACTGATCCTCATTCCTCATCCATGCTTTAGAAATCCAGTTTATTCTAACTAGGAGTATTTCAGCGAATTACAGCATTGACACAGATTTATTTATGCTTTTTCTTGCTCAGTGGAGGACCATATATTCCCTGAAATGCTTATATACTCCCAGGATTACCTCCTTAAAGTCTCTACCATACTTCATTAATACAGAAGTAGTTCTTTCATATCTCTTTGTATTTCTCTAAACATAAATGAACATGCATGTGCCAGACAACACAGTGCAATGAGTTCAGTGCATCCAGGACACACTAAACTCCAAATCTTCTGTGCTATTGGTTTCTGTGTGTGAAGTGTCTGTCCATTTGGGATTTGCAGATGTCTGGAGCCTGGCCAAGGCTACTCCTTCATCAGGGCTGCTGGACATTTGGAAATTCTAGAGAAGTGGCCAAAGGCTACTTTTTATGTGAATAACATTTCTGGGGTGAAAAAGAGAACATATGCAGAAACCTGGATGAATGGATGTAACTTATCCAGAAACTCTAGACAAGGTAAGGATATTTTCAGAGTAATAAAAAAGAGAGCATTAAAAAAAGACATCTATCTCCTACTGAAGACCAATAGCAGATGAGTGCCAAATTCCTCTCTGAGCCTCTCAAAACCTATGTGGTATCTCATTTTGCCTTGGCTTTATTACACCTCCTTTCATTCCATCCATTTCGCCTAAACACATCCCTTCAGTAACATCTTTCGTTCCCTCTTCACTGTGAAAACATTTCTGCTATCGCATTATACAATACACTTTAAAGCTCCCATGCTTACCTCTCTTTGTATGTTCAGCACTAGTCCTGTTTAGTTGGCTTTTTTTTTTTTTAATTTATGCTTCTCAAGGGACTAGTATGCTATTTCTTACTGACACACCGCTCACTGCATATGTGCACGTCTTTATATATAGTACTGCTATATAGTACTTGATATAAGCTGGTCATTGCTTTGTGAAACTACAATTGGTTAGGCAATTGTTTGAAAACCAAACTAGGCCTCACTCCTAGATTTTTATTTTTTTTTCTAGAGATCACAAATACATTGTAAACTGATTTAATTCATTTGAAAACAGTGTGGTCAAAGGGAATGTTCATGTTCAGAATATTTGGGATGACTGAATATGCATGGCCACTTTGCTACTTGGGATGAATCTAAGTTCTGATTAATGGATATAACTTCTGGGGTGAGAATGATAAATTAGACAGTAAGATTGCAGAGAAACTGATTTTAAAAAGTTTTATCACCCATCGGGAAAACATTTACATCCTGGAATCATCAAAGGAATAACAGAACACTGGATTCTGATTTCTGGCCAGATGGTTTGCAGTTAATTTGATGTACTTGTCCTGTAGATTAACAATTAACCAGGAATATAAGAACACACTAATAGGTAGAATAAAAAAATATAGATAGGTAAAACGTAAGCAGTATCAGGTTTAGGAAAGTAGAAATTATTTCATATCACGATTCTATTAAGACTCACACCTGGAATTAATGTGAACAGCTGCTTGTAATGCCTACACTGAAGGATCTTTTCAGATAGTTATTATAGTTAATTCTGTTACTTACAGGTTGGTAATCTGCGATCAAACTTTCTTTACATTTTTGTTTATAACTATAAATCTATGCTATTCCTCTGTTCAGTTTTTATATTGGCACATAGACTATGAATTATGCATTTGACCAGCATTTTTTCTTGCGGGCATTATGGATCAAAGAACAGTCATTTGTAAGTTCCTTACCATTCTCGCCAGAGGCAGAATTTCCTTTAATGCATGGAACCATTATGAGAAATCACAGATAGAAGCAACAGACCAAGAGAAATAACTGGGGCCATATTGTAAGAGGATAAAATAATTGCAGACAAAGCTCTCTGCAGGCTGGAGAAAGTATGAGAAAAATTATTTTAGGATTAAAATTTCAATAAATCAAAAAATATTTGAAAACCGGAATGAGTTTCTTAATTTTATATGGATACTGGACATAGTGGGTGGGTCTTGCTATTGTCCACAGTAGGTTGCTTTCTACAGTACAAATAATGTGGGTTGGTCTTTATTTAGTCTGTACATTGAAATTTTTGTTGTTGCAAACGTAAATAAATCATCCTAGTATTTTTATATGTTCATTAAATATCCTATTTGAAATGAATTTGAGAAGAATATTTATTACTGCTTTCTAAGGATACGAGAATGAGAAAAAAACCCATGCTATGGTTTGAAAATTCTGGTGGAAATTTTTGCAACTTCGTCTGGGAATTTTTGTTGCTGTCCTGAGATTTTTCTTGCTAGCAATTTTCCTCTCCTAGATTGTACTATCTTTTAATGTCAATATTAATTCCAGTTAGGACTGCTGGGTTTTCTCAGGCTGCTTTCAGTTATTCAACACTTTCAGGTCCAAAGAACTGAGTAGCAACACCCATAGGCATTTGAATGTCTCTTAATTTTATAAAAATAGAACAAATCCTTTTGATGCATTATGTGGAACTATGTATGATCCTGGAAAGCTTAATGAACTCGTGTACACTTGTTTGTCTAATGGCCAATATGTATTTTTAAGTCTTCTTATGATCTTGATAAGTAGGATAAGGAAGTATTGTTAGAAATTTGAGCCTTAGCAGATGAAATGAAAATTAAATCAACAAAGAATTGGGTCATTCCAAAAGAAAACCAGAATGTGTTCTGTATAGGGTGAAGGGTTCATGTATTAATTTTTAGACTCAAGATCACATACAGAATTTTTCTTTTCTTACCTTTTCATATGTCAGAGTAAGTGGAACTAGGAAGATAATAATGAGTGTATGTATGTGTATTTAAAAGAATATGAAAACGTCATAACTCAAAGCAAAGAACTGCAAATAAAGCAGTCTAAAATCTGTTTCTGTGTTGCTGGTGTTTGGGCTTTTGGTTTGGTGCGGGGGTTTTTGGGGGGGTTTGGTTTAGTTCTTTTGGTTTGTTGTTTTTTGTTTTTGTTTTGTTTTTGTTTGTGGGGTTTTTTTTCACAGAAGAGAAGAGGAAAGCCTCTTTTTTGCATTTACTCTCTATATACTCGCCTTAAAATGTGGGAGTGATATCTTTCAGTGGAAGGTGGCATTGAAATGCAAAATATTTGTATTAATAGTCATCATTCATTAGTAGTATAATCATCACACTCTGAGCAAAAAGGAATTGAGGTGTAAATCCCATAATTAAGGTTTTTATAGTTTTAAGATGGAAAGGAAATGGACTCTGAGGAAAGTTAATTGTTTTATGAAATATATGATAAAGTTCTCTAGCTGATGAGCTGATGGAAATAATGGATTCCAAAGTAGGTTTCAAATGGATTTCAGATACTGAAATAATGTTAAAAAAAAAAAAAAAGAGAAGAGGAGAAGTCTGTATTATCCAAGAATACATGTAATCTGTAGTTTAATGCGTAATAGTTGCTCTAACCCAGACATTACCCTGCCACAATCTGAGTCATTATTGTATCAAAATGAATACTTTGAAAATGCTAAGTGCTATATGAAATCAAACATCAAGTTTGAGTGGCAAAATCTTCAGAAAGAAAAAAGTTTCTTTCCAGATCTTTACCAAATCACACATCTGATCGTGTTAAGGAAGGAAAGATAACAATTGTCCCTGCGTAATGCCAGTAAAAAAAAAAAATAAAAAAAAAAATCTGAGCTCCTTTATGGCAGTTCTCATTTTCAGGAATTAAAAGCCTCCTTCTCAACCTACAGGTGAAAACCCATGTCCTGCTAATCCTTATTCACTTGAGAAAGCAGATGGGATTGCTAGAATGAGTAAGAACTTCCATCATTGGGCCCAGAATTCTTTGACAGATTATAACATTTTAAATCTCAGTTTGAATGATCTTTCACTGTAACACATAGTTTTGGGAAGTGAAATGCATTTTCTATCCATTGCTTATTTTTCACTGAAAAAAATGTTTCATATGAAGAGCAATTTCCTTTCTACTTAGAGTGAAAAATAGAGATCAGATGAAAAACAATTTAGTTCCTTGTTTGAGAAATCCCAATTGTCACATTCAGTTGTTAGTTTTAGGGGAAAAAATGAACTTTTAATTGCAATTCCTGAACTGTAAACTTATAATTTTATTTTCTGTAGAAGTCTACAGTTCCCATATAATAAAAGAAAAAATTGTTTTCTTATAGATGTTAAAAACTATTTCTAAAAACCTTTTCCTGAAGGTCATATCTTTTCCTCAACCTGATTCTACCAGTTTGAAATGCTTCCTCCCAAGCTGCCTCTCTTCGCAGTTCTGTTGACTGACACAGTGATTTATCTGTCTGAAAAGCATGGTGGGTTTGAAAATGGAAGACTATATTTCTTGTTCCTTGTTCTGTTGAGTGATATTGATCATGGCATTTGGAAGCAAAATACTCCTTCATCCTTCATAATTCTTTCCTCTCATATATTTTCTCAGGTTTTGTCTTTGGATGCATTCACACAACATGGAAGTATATTATTTATATTGAAAGTATATCTAAGCTACCTCGGGCACCAAAAGCAGTATAGCAACATTAACACAGCAATCTGTCTGGGTTAATTAACCCAGCTGAGAAGATACTGAGGTGGAGCATCACACTGATACTGTAGCCTTTATTGCACCAGAAGTATCTTGCAGGATATTTCTGAGCAATAGTACAGCCTTGTCCTTCAACACTGGTACTGTCAGAAGCTGCAAAGAGACAAAACTTCCACTATCTCAAGCAGGAAGATGAGGATGGAGCTCTGAGGGGAATAAGGCTTGCATAGAGCGCTCCTCTGGTATGCCTTGGCTGTTGAGTCCACTGCCACAATTAATTCCTGACAAGGGCTGATGAAGACTGAAAGTAGCTGTCTGTGAGGGATACTGGAAGAGAAAGAGTCTGTTCATGATACTTGGCCAGGATTATGAAAATAAAATCTTATAATCTAGGAAGAATATCAGCATGTCAGAAACCTTCACATTTTCCAGAGGTCTCTGAAGGATGCTGTTCAGCATACCAAGTCCAAGTCTTTTGTGCTTATGATGACTGCAGTGATTGTGTTCCTCTTGAAGTCAAATGGTCCCAGAATGCCACTTCTTTTTCTTTTTACCTACTCTGTCTCATGCTAGTCCAAGAAGACAAGGAAATGTACAAGCCATTTATGGTATCTTGAAGCTCTCTCGTCACCATCAGTGTGTACCAGTTTGTCTACTTTCAACCTTGTAGAGCACAGGAAGAGTCTCTTCCCTTCTTTCTACAAAAAAAAGGTTGTTGGTCACTGCTAATGACAACCACTACACTTTTTTTGCTGTATTAGATATTATTACTAAAGCCACCTCTAATGTTAGCTCCGTGACTTGTAGTTACTTGGCCTGGGGAAAAAGGCAGTGTTCATGAAAAGACCTTCTTTTCAGAAATCACCTTGCTAAGACACACATTAATACTAAAGGGTACAGAATACAATATGTGAAAGAGTACAGTTACAACAAGGTTGGAACTCCTGTGCTTGCTGAACCTTGTACTGATGTTTCCTTTCTTGACACTTAGCACAGTGCAATTATTCTATTGCTTTGAGAGTGGCAGGAAGTTTGACTCATGCATTTAAATAAAATATTCTCTTTGACCTATCTAGAATTTATTTAGGTGGAAATACAGTTTCTTATGCCTGATTTCACTTTACACTGCATGAAAAATTTGCAAACAGTATGACTTCAATCTGGAAGAAATTAAAAGTAAAAAAATTCTCTGCCAAAGACAACTGTGTTCAGTCTTTTTAAAATGATCTTAGTCTCTGTAATGGCTGATAAGATAAAATAAAATCATAGAATGATAGAATCATTTAAGTTGGAAAGGACCTTTAAGATCATCAGGTCCAACCATCAACCTAGTACTGCCAAGTCCACCACTAAACCATGTCCCTAAGTGCCACATCTACACGTCTTGTAAATACCTCCAGGGATGGTGACTCAACTACTTCCCTGGGTGGCCTGGTCCCATGATTGACAACCCTTTTGGTGAAGAAATTTTTCCTAATATCCAGTCTAAACCTCCCCTGGTGCAACCTGATGCCATTTCCTCTTGTCCTGTCGCTTGTTACCTGGGAGAAGAGACCAACACCCACCTCACCACAACCTCCTTTCAGGTAGTTGTAGAGAGCGATAAGGTCTCCTCCCCTCAGCCTCCTCTTCTCCAGACTAAACAACCCCAGCTCCCTCAGCCGCTCCTCATAAGACTTGTTCCCCAGTCCCTTCACCAGTTTCATTGCCCTTCTCTGCACACACTCCAGCACCTCAGTGTCCTTCTTGTAGTGAGGGGCCCAAAACCAAACACAGGACTCGAGGTGTGGCCTCACCAGTGCCGAGTATAGGGTGACGATCACTTCCCTACTCCTGCTGGCCACACTGTTTGTGATAGAAGCCAGGATGCCGTTGGCCTTCTTGGCCCCCTGGGCACACTGCTGGCTCATATTCAGCCGGCTGTCGACCAGCACCCCCAGGTCCTTTTCCTCTGGGCAGCTTTCCAGCCACTCTGCCCCAAGCCTGTAGCATTGCAGGAGGGATACACACGTGCAGCCAAAATAATCTGCAGACTTAAACAGATTCATAATGTGCCCATACTTTTATGAAAGGCTACAAATGAAACTAATTCAATGAATTTGATTTGTTCTGTGGAACCAGAAATGGAATCATGAAAAAGAAAATATTCAGGGTTTGCTAAACTCGCATGCAAGATCAGCTCTATAATTGGGCTAATGGATAAAGCTATGGACGTGTGTGTTTGCTGACAATACGTTGGAAACAGAAGTCTTCCTCCACATAAACCATGTGTATGGGTTGCTCCAACCCAAGACTTCAAATGAAGGCAAAAGAAATTACTTTATATTAAAAACCAATTGCTTGATAAGCTATTGTAATACTCAAGAGTTATACAGGTCATTTTGCTACAAAGACAAGGCATGTAGTAAATATGGTGGTGCTTACTGCAGGCCTGGCTATTAAACAAATTCCCATTTGCAGTAAGGACACCATGAGTTGCAGCCAAAACAAAATTTAATTAACAGAAATCTTGTTAATTACCACTAGTAGCTCATTTGTCTTATGGCATTTCTTCTTAAACAAATTCAAATAGCTGTACCTTGCAACAGCATTGGCTGGAGTTGGAATTGTTATGCAGTGAGCATGTTAGCTGCTATTTTATATAGATTTTTTACACCAAAATTATTTCTAGCAAGAACCTGGTTTGGAGGTGACCGAAAAACTTAGAAATGGCATTTTAAGTAACACGGGGTTACTTAATGTACCTTAATGTAATCAGTACCTAGTGTACTGATGAGCTGATCAGGCCATATCTAGAACAGACAGGCAAGACCATGCAAGATGAACTGTTTATGTTGTCATATTAAAGGCAACTGCAATTCCTGATTCATTTAATCACCTGAGGTCAGACCTGGTGTGTATTGGAGACTTCTCAGAGCATTAACACTGGGCTTTGAAACCACATCACAGATATTATATTGTGAAATTTGCCTGTTAAACATTTTGTGTAGCTCCCAGGCGTGCTATTGAAATTGGCTTGCAGTTACAGTGTACCTATGAAATACTGTCCAGAAGGTGAGTCAGCAGCATATGCTTTACAGATAACTTTTGAATGAACACAGCTATATCACTTAGTGATTCATAGCTACAGTAGTTCAAACATGTTACTTAATCAGATGAAGCTCAAGATGAAGGTAATGTCTCACATTCTAAATGTGAGACTATCAGAACTATTTAACAAGGTCATGAAAAAGGCTTTAGAAATTTTCTTCCAAGTATTTAAATATTTCATCTAGCATTTCTCTTTAACCCTGGTGCGAATCTTTGACACCCATAAATTTATCCAGTCTTTTGTAGGTTAGACACAGAAGAAAATGTCATATATAAATAAAGAACAAGAACAAACAAGATACCTGACATTGCTGATGGGTCGCAACAGCCCCACTAACCACTGCTGATCTTGAGCATCATGAGATTCTTGTAGCTAAACAAGACAAGAGTTCTGTCTATGTGAATGAAGCAAGTCATGGAAACTATCTTCTCTGAAAGCAGATGTCTGTACTGAACTTCTTTAACACAGTAGTCATCTATCCTAGTCTGTCTTGCTTAATCAAAGTAAGGGGGGGATGCAGATCCCAGAGAGTTGGAAAGGTGGCTATAGGGTCAAAAATGTGGGGCCTTCAGCAGAGCCAAAGTTTGTGGAGGTGAAGCTTTGTGTTCAATCGTGGTATAACCACTGGTTGACAAGGGCTCATAGCAGGGGAAGAGACATGATGTGTAAAGTGTAAATAAGTGTTTTACAGAAGGAAAGGAGAGGCAGAAGGACTGCATTTTGAGGAAATAGGGGAAAAGAAGATGAAGACAACTATAATGATTATAGTGAAAAGCAGGGAGGGAGGAAAAAGAAAAAAGAAGAGAAGAATAAAATTATAAGAAGGAGACACCAAAACTAGGGAGATAGACATTTTCATTTAATTTGATGCAATATGAAATAAGAAAAGTGTTATTATTTCCTATTGATTTGCCCATGCTCCATCTCCATGACTTGAATCAAAATAATTTATAGCACAAATTTTCAGAAGGTTATTTGACATATAATTTAATTTAGGATTACTGTGAATCTGTTAAATAGAGAAAAAAGTATACAGGCTTTTGTGGGCTTTTGGGAATAGCTTCCCTGGGCTACATGGCTAAGCTGGATGCACCTAAGGGAAGGACCTGAAAAAAGGCACCAAGGGACTAGAGTAAAGCAGGTGAGCAGATAGAATAGTCTTGAGGAGGCTGCACATGCAAAAAAACAGTTGGTGTGCTTTTTCTTAATCTGGGATAATTCCTGAACCATATCAGGAAATAGAAGATTAACAAAGCTACTAGCCAACCTGCTGATATAGCTCCTGCTCAGGAGTGAAATCCCTCATCAAATCATAACATTTAGAAAAGCTCCTAGAATTTATCCTGTGTCTGTAACATTTGGACACTGATTAAACAGGATAATCAAACAGGATCATCAGTATCCAGTTATACAGAGCAGTATTTTCAAAAATTAAATCACTTTGATTCACAACAGATGAACTTGTGATGTGAGATGCAGAAATGAACACTAGTGAAGAGCCTGGGACAGACAGATGGGCTCCCGCAGCTACATCTGAAATATTATAGTATCAACTAGAACTGAAATAGTTCTTTAATGTACTCCTAATGAGAGTAAAAAAGATAATATACATCTGAAAAGATCTTTATTTTCTTTTATTAATTATGTATAAAACATTAAAGTCATTGCACTGATGTGTAACAAACGATGGTTAGGAAACAAGTTTTTTTATAAACATGTCTGTCAAGGATTTTTGGGGACACAGATTACTTACAGCACGTTTCAGTCCATAATCCTCAATGCAGAGCCAACTGTGGTAGAATGATTTATCTTCACCTCTGCCATCTGTAGGACGTGTTGAAATGATCTCTGTGTGTGTGCGTGTCTGTGTGTGTGTGTGCACATGTGGAAGGGCCCTCTAGTCACACCCTTACTGGTTTCAGAGGCTTTCAATGTACATCTGTAAGAGGAAGCTGAAGGTGGAGTTCCTTCAGGAAGGTTCACCTGCTGTGGAAGCCATTTGGAAACTGCTTTGCTTGACAGGGCTCTCAAAACACTTTTAAAATGTGCTATAATCCTTTCTTTTTCTTTATTTTTTCAGGTAGGGGTGGAAGAAGAGAAGATCTTACTGTGAATAAATAAATACTGTCTTCAGTTCCTACATGGTGCAAATTTTGCATTTTTAAGGTTTAGCCTGGGCTGCCAGGAACTGCAATCTGCTATCAAACCTGCTCCTCACGTAAGTGACTTCTTCACAGTCTTTGGATGACGTGGGCACAGAGAGTTCCTGCACCTTTGATGTCAGTGCCTATGGGTAGCGTGAAATAGCCTTGGTTTAGGGTTTGCTTCTGGGAGAGCTTAAGTAGTTTCCTTAGGATTTCATGCATCCAGTTCTGTGACTGGAGTTTTCCAGACAACTGGTTGCACATTCAAATGTTCAGTGCAATGAATTCAGCCTACGGTTTGTACTGTACAACACTTCTGTAAGTCCAGGTGCAGAGGGCTACAGATATAAGTATCATTCTAGGTGTAGTGAAGTATACTAGAATATGTTTGTACAGAAATGTATAGTTAACTATGCAAAACACAGATTTTTTTCATATTTTGACATAAATAATGCTGCCTCTTCTGCTCCCCTATGCTCTTGGGAATATATCTGTTGATGTGGTATAGGTTGAATCAAGTCTATTGCTATTATTCATGCTACTAACTAGAACTGATGGTAAAACAAGAGGACTTTCTGCATTGTATTTTAACTTTGTGTTGAAAGAAGCAGAAGCTGAAAATTATCCAAAGGCTACCACTTCTTAGTCCGAGTTTTCTGTGGAGTTTTTGTTTTCCAACTAAATTCCAAAGTCTTCTTGGGCAGCACAGATTGACTAATGCCTTGACTCAATCAGTGAAAAAAATCTTCAGCAGATACATTTTCAGCAAGGTGTGATTTGTCTGCACATTTGAGATCAGTATGCATGAAATGGTTCTTGTACCGTGCCACACCCTGTCTTTAAATGCTGATTTTAAGGAATTGAGCAAAATAGTAAGTTTGAGGATCTGATCCTCTGCCTTTGCACATACCTAAGTAGTCATACTTAAGGTTTCATTCACCTGTGTGAATAACAGGCTGCCTAGGCCACACCTGAATGGATGATGAATATTTTATGACATATTGATGATTTCAGTTAGATCTTAATAAAAAAATCTTCAGAGAAAATCCAAAGCCTGAGCAGAAACAGATCTTTTTGGTGCTTATTCTAAAAGATGTAGAGGAGTCTTTTAGCAAAATTGTTTGATCGTGCACAATGATTGACCAATACTTTTGTACAACATAAATTTCAGTGAAAGTAGTGATTTCTGTGTGCCTGTACATTTCTTATGTTTCCTTGTATATGTGCCTTATGTGCATATATTGTTTTGTCCTGAGCACATGAGAGGTGCTGGTCTTTAATAATTAAAGGTTCAGTCAATAATTTACACATGCGAGACAGCAAAGGATTCGGTCAAGGTATTTAATGTGTCCTTAGAATAGAACAGGTGAAGTTCAAACAACTATAGTTTTAACATTTGGCATTCCTTCATGCAGAAATAATTCCAGCCCTTTCTCTTCCTCCTGCTCTGCCCTTGTCTTACCTCTGTACGGCACTGTGAGGGTTAAGTGACTATTGCAATACGGGGCCCATTCTCAGCGCTGCCCAAAGAAAACTTCCAGCTAAATGCTACATAACGAGCATATGCAAAATGTAATAAACCTATATGTGGGCATAATGATGGAAAATCTAATAATTCTGTTCGGTATAGCCTAATATTTTCACCCAGACTGTACTTGGGCATGTTTCACCCGGTATTACAGTTAGCAACTGCTTCCAAATATGTG
The DNA here is from genome assembly GCA_013400195.1 of Aramus guarauna. Taxonomy (NCBI): domain Eukaryota; kingdom Metazoa; phylum Chordata; class Aves; order Gruiformes; family Aramidae; genus Aramus; species Aramus guarauna. The sequence continues at coordinate 685,971 of VXBL01007273.1, forward strand.
CTGAAAAGACATTGAATGACTTTCTTGTAGCAAACTTTTACTAACTGTTACTGATTTGCACTGTATGCAAGTTTACCTGCCATTAATTCTTTTTAGAAAGAGGAAAATATTCAATATTCCGTTAGAGTGTAATTGGATGAGCCCTAATTTATGACCTAGGAAAAAAGAGATCAGCCTACATTATAATGCACAAGACTAGATTACACTCAATTATGCTGATATAAATCCACTGTAATTCCATTAGTCAATGAAGTTTTTCCAGAGTAATGCCAAAGTGACTGAAACGCAAATGCTTCCCATAATTTGTATTGGCATCTTGAAGCAAAAGGCAAAGTCTCTTGGTCTTTTTCTTTCTTCTCAGTCAGTTCTTAAAAAGGGACTGAGGCAGTGGTGTGCAAAAATGAATAAGACATCTCTACAGGGATTTTTAATATATGAAGGCAAAATTTTTTTATCCGTATACAAGAATGTGAGTGTTGGTTTTGGTGGGGATAGAGTTAATTTTCTTCACAGTAGCTAGCATGGGGCTACATTTTGGATTTGTGCTGAAAACAGTGTTGATAACCCAGGGATGTTTTTGTTACTGCTGAGCAGTGCTTGCACAGAGCCAAGGTCTTTGCTGCTTCTCACCCCACCCCACCAGTGAGGGGGCTGGGGGTGCACAAGGAGTTGGGAGGGGACGCAGCCAGGACAGCTGACCCCAACTGACCAGAAGAGTATCCCACACTGTATGACATCATGCTCAACATATAAAGCTGGGGCAAGAAGAAGGAAGGGGGACGTTCAGAGTGATGGCGTTTGCCTTCCCAAGTAACCGTTACACGTGCTGGAGCCCTGCTTTCCTGGGGATGGCTGAACTCGTGCCTGCCCATGGGGAGTGGGGAATGAATTCCTGGTTTTGCTTTGTGCATGTGGCTTTTGCTTTCCCTATTAAACTGCCTTTATCTCAACCCACCAGTTTTCTCTTTTACTCTTCTGATTCTCTCCCCCATCCCATGCAGGGGGGAGGTGAGCAAGTGGCTGTGTGGGGCTGAGCTGCCGGCTGGGGTTAAACCAAGACAATGTGGAAAAACTGTATTTCTACATTTTTGATGGGGAACAGGCCAAAAGTGTGTTGCACCTGTGCTTTTGCTCTGCAAGAGAGACCTGAGCGGAGCACTGCAGACATGCTCGTCAGGCTGAGGGTATTCCCAGTGGGCACAGAGCACGCTCTCAATTCCCTCTGCTTTTTCCTGTATGTAAATAAGTATGCTTGGCCTTTTTCCAGGTGTAATTACGCAGTATCACTACTACTGCTTCCTACATGTACCTACAGCTGACCAGGCACCAAAGGCAGATAATTCCAGGTCTTTTTCCAGGTACCCATCCATTAATTAGATGTTTGCCACACTTTTCTAAATCAATTACTCAGGAGCTGTCCAATTATTTTTTCTAAATCAATTATAAGCAATTAAAAATAAGTGAGATTATGGCTGTGTTTCAGTTACGATGAATAGTTCCTTGACAGGAGATTTAGTCCTGAAAAACTGAAAAATACTCTTATACATAGAAATGTTATATTGCCTTTATTGTGAAGAGGTAAATCATATTCTACTGCCTAAGGAAAAGAACTGGAAAAATGGGGAAATAGCTCCTAAGAATATTTTAAATTTAATTATCTTTTAAAAATGTATTTTATCAAAGTGTATCTGTTTGGAAGAACTTTTCCAATATCAAGCACGCTTCTGCAATCCATACCAGAAAGTGTATGTGTGCCCATTTTAGAAATTTCAAGAACCTCTTCAATATAGTAAGTATAGCTGGAGCAAAATGTAATGTCATGCTTGAGGCTACATGTTTAAGTATTTCTCAGTTATACACTTTTAGGGTGAAAAAGGAGCCTTTAAAAAAGACTTTTACAGTATATCTAAATTACATAAAATGAATGCGCAGACTGGCTGCTTTCTTCATGGCAATCATGCGTTACTTTATCAGGCAGTTATATGAATTTTAACTGCTATTGTTCACTTGTTCACAGTTTCCTGAGGTGAGCTCATTTAGAGTTGAGGTGAGAAGCAAAATCATGTCAGATTGCTTTGAAAAATCTGGTCAAAACTTTCTGAAGTGATTATTGTCATGAAAACTTGAGGGCAGTCAGTTCAGTTCCTCTTCCGTTCTCTGTGTGCTGTGAAGGGGAGAAATCTCTTTGCCTTATAATCAAAACCATTGGGCCAGATGCTGTCACTGCACGATATCAAGCGCAGAAGTAACATGCTTCAAATGGTGAGACTCTGCGTCAGTTCTTGAAACGGATGGATATCCACATTTGATATGGAAATAGGAGAATGACATCAGGTACCTGCATCTTCTTATGCTATTTGCGTTAATGCTCACACAGCCTACCTCCTTCATGGAAAGAAGGTACATTGAGAAGTAAGAATAAAGTCAATAGCAATAAGTAGGTGCTTCAGGTTGCTCAATTATTCAGGTTTTCTAGACTGATCTTTAAAACATACTTCATCTTCACCTTGAGAGATCTGACATTTGTTAAGACTTCTTCCCTCCCGACTGACTTAAATTGGAAATAATTTCAATTCTGAGTACACTGATATTGAGGAAAATATGCTGAGGCATAAAATTCAAACTGAAACTAGGAACAACATTAGAAATTTACTCCCTATACAAAATTTATACCAGTTCAGTTCCATTCATTTCTATGAGACCTAATATCTGCAAGTTTGTTTGTTGTTTTGGTTTGGTTTTTTTAAATAACTCTTACTTGTTTTGGTTTCAGAATGGTAAAATGATATGTTGTAGAGCTTCAAAGATAGGCAGCTGTGTCAGTACACAGAGCAGATGCTTTTAGATAGGAAAGCGTTGCCTAAGCAGTGATTGGGAAGATATTTATAATACGCAGAATCAGTTACTGGCATCAGAATTCACTCCCTTGTGCTCAGCATGTTTTGTCTTTCTCTGTTACCAAATGTGATTCTTGCTAGAAAGCCTGGCTAGCTAGTCCACAATGTAAACTAACTCGGTCCGGGGTCAGTGGTCATTCTGCTCGCTGACAAGGAACACAGCTTAATTTTCCCAAAGAAGCTGTTGTCACCAATACAGAATGGCATTCACCTGGCATCTGCACCTTAGGAGTTCGTGTTTCTATTCATGTTCTGAAATTAACAGTCCATATCGCAGGCATGCAAAGGGAGAGTCTCAGGTTCAAACTCACGTGTAATAAGGTCTTTAAAATTCCTTTCCAAGCAGAAAACTGGTAGAAAGCTCAGGGAATTTTAAGACTTCTGACCTTTTCTAAACATGTAATTAGTGTTTCATTGCTGTATATTTAGAATCTCTTGTTATTTGAGCTTTTTTGGGTTTTGATTTCCAGTCTGAGAAACATGAAAGTAGGGCTGCAAACAGTAACAAAGTGGAAGGCACTATTTTTCTTTGTATTTGTGAAACATTCAGGTTTTGGTTTCATTTTAGTTTTCTATCTAAATTATGCTTTGCAAACAGGTAAGTGTGCTATAGTGTGTGCTTAAGCATGAAAGCTTCTTATTTAGGAAATAAAATGGTCCTAACTTGTTGCTGCCACAGAAACTAAAATCATTGGCAGCTTATCTGTGAGAGCATCAGAAAAAGAATCTTGACCATTTTCAATCAGTAGATAGCAGGGTTTTACGTTAATTTTAGTCATTGTGGCCAAGTGAAACAGCTAGAGCATCACAGCAGTATTTCCAGTCTTCATGCCTGAAATGTGAAATCAGGGCAAGTTTACAGCCACATCTGGCTGTGGCAACATAAGAAGGGCACACGTTTCATACCAAAGTATAATGCCTTTGCTACAGGACGAGTTGCAATTATGGATCAGTTGCTCTGATAATCTGGTTGTACTAGCACTTTTCTACGGAGTTAGAGAGGAAATCAGGTGAGAAAAGAGATAAAAATGCACCCTCATGCCTTCTCCATCTTTTTTTTCCTTCAACTCCTATTAAAATTCCACTACAAAGCAAAGCAGACTGGAAGGTGTTGAAACTCCCCCCCCAAGGATTTTATTTTCCATACTAAATTGTACCACTCCTAATCTCTTCACAGCCTCCGAGACTCTAGTGATTGATAAGCCTTCACTGATATCAGTCAGTGATGCTTAATGGGGCATACAGCTGACCAAGTGAGCTGTGAAGCTCTCCCTAAGAGGTTTCCAGCTGGGAAGAAATTCTTGTCAACCTCAAGCTACTATCTCAGTTTGCAGATTAATTTCATTTGGACTGCTGTCACACCACATTAGCTCTCTGAACATTTCTGATGGTAGTAAAATACAGATTTGTGCTGTAAAAATGACATAGTTAGATATGGGTTTTCTGTTATTCAGTGACTCAAGTATAATCATTGCATAAAAAAAAAATAATTCCCCCAAATTGCCAGATTGGTAGCCTTAAACCCCTAACTCAGGATCTTAAAGCTTAGGTCTTTCTGCAAGAGACAGTGGGTGACCCGGCTTCCAGCAGCTGCTCTGCTCTGAATCCAGCTGTGGCGATGGGAGAAGTGGAAGGGCCACTTAACCCTCACTTCAGCTATCACTGTTCCTCTAGAGAAAATTATTGCCCGTCAGACTTGGTGGCTGAACTGCTTGTTTTCTGCTTGTTGTGTAAACTGCTTGCTCTGTAAACTGCACCTTAATTTGCTTCAATCAAAATAAGCTAATTTAAACATTTTACAAAGTAGGCTTTACTAACCTGGCTCTGGTTGGTGCAGTTCTGTCAGGAACCTCAGGTCTGAGGAGACCACAATTCCCGACCCAACAGTGGTCAGGATCAGCCAGGTGTGGCACCAAGGGGTAACAGACAAACTCTTCCCTTGGCTGTGACAGAGTATACATCTGTCTGCATCTGTGACTGTTTATTGATGGGAGAGAGCATTTTGTGCTCATGCTGCTAGCAGGCTCTGAGAAAAAGCAGCAAATCAAAAACTTTCTAAAATGTCACTGCAATCAGCAGAAACAATACATACAGCAGCTTGGGTGAGGAAGAAGATGCTGGTTTTGACATACGATTTACCCTATTCTTGCACTTTAACAAGACTCTATTACTTAAGAACAGGTTTTTTGCTCTGTTTGACTTTCCATGCTATGCTCATGAGAGCACAGTAGAGGGGGAGAATCACTTCCCTCGACCTTCTGGTCACGCTTCTTTTGATGTGGCCCAGGATACAGTTGGCAGCCCAGGATATGGTTGGTGTTTCTACTAGTGAAATAATTTTTGTTCCAGTCCAAAAGCACTGATGCAAAGGGGCAATTGGAAAGATGTAGGGTAACTGGCATTTCCCTCACTGAGACCTTTATTGAACTGTCTGTTGGTTTCTTCCTTCAGCCCACAGTGCCACGGAGGGTCTGTTCTAGGGTAGAGCCCATCTCAGTGTCATGTAATAGTCTGCAGAAAATAGTGAAATTCTGTCTTTACAACTGCCTTTTAAAAATTAGGGTAATTTTCTCAGTTGCTTGACGTACCTTACAATGCCATGTCCCTGGCCTCGGACTTGCAGTCATGCTTTACTATCTTCCTTCTAATTTTACTTCATGAGATAGAATCATAGAATCATCTAGGTTGGAAAAGACCTTTAAGATCATCAAGTCCAACCACTAACCTAACCTTGCCATCCCACCACTAAACCATGTCCTCAAGTACCTCATCTATCTTCTTCAAGAGACTTTACATTGGAAGTTCTAAAACTCAAAATACACTATCCAAACAAGGTCTTTGCTCTGCAACAAATACTGCTAGGAAGTTCAGAGCTTCAGCTTACATTAAAGGCAATTCTTCACACATCTATTTTTGTCTCCAAACTCATCAGATGGAATAATTTGTGAGAATTTGCATGAGGCTCCCAATTGCTTGTTCTTCTTCTCAGCTCCACCTGTAACTCTGCTCATTTCACCGTGGTTACTCCAGGTTTGCACATCAGGCTCAAAGTGAAGTCAATAGGAGCTAGCATTCAGTATATAATGCCAAACATGCTGAAAAATCAGATCCTAGGTTTACAGTGTGGCCATTCAAGGTTATTAAATACTCTTGACCAAAATCGCTGGCCTACATCCGTAAGAGGAAGGCCCAAGAAGATATCCGGAGCTGCAGTATCCAGCCAGTATGCATAGCTAGACCTTCTACTTTTTGTTACGTTTATGCAGAGAACCACTTACATTTTGGCAGCTCTGAGTTGCTTGAATCCTCCTCCACGGGTTAGCTGGCTTCACAAAACAGCCTCAACTCTGATCCAAAATTTCTAAAAAAAGAGACAGTTTTGGATAATGAGGCTGAGCATCAGGAAAACAGAAAAAGTAGGTTGCAGTCACTGCTCTGGTGAAGAGGTACTTATATAAAGTGATCTTCATAGGGAAAGACTGACAGCTCCGATTAATCATGGACAGTATACCAGTACCATGTCTGCTGATAACAACAACGCTGCAATGTGCCGTGATGCTGGACTGTCAGCAATGCTACTTGGATGCTCTGCACTGAGGGCCCAGTGTAGTGCTGCTCTGCTCAAACTCGCTGGGATCCTGACTTCAGCCCTCTGTTTTTCCAGATGTAGTCAACGCTAGAAAGCAAGGGGAGTGTCAGTGCAGTTGGAGCACAGGGCTCTCCTCTCCTGAATCCACAGTGCAGGGAGCTCAGGAAGGCTCTCTCCTTGGTTTGAAAATCCCACACTTTTGAGGGGAGGAGGAGAGCAGTTTCCTAGGGAAAAAATCCACAGGGTCAGGTCCCAGCTCCACGGCAAGAACGGAGCAGTGGGAGAGCAGCGGGAGAGCAGCGGGGCAGCGAGGAGAAAAAAAACCACCCTCTGAAAACCCGTCTCAAAAAAACCTACCTGGTAATGTTATGACATGATATATTTGTTTTCAGTTTCAGTACTGTCATATACAATTAGGATTGATCCAAATAAAATCTCATTATGCAGAAGAAGGATTTGAATCTATTTTTTATAATGTAGATAAAAGCTATTACCTACAGACTACAGAGCACAAGAAGAATGGCACTGACTCCATCACTCCAGTGTGCTCTCATTTAATCCCAGAGGCACGTCCTTAGCTGTGAATCCTGGGGGGTAATGGAGACCTCCCACTCTTGCAAAAACAGTGCTGACTCTGTACCCCTCTTGACAACATTTTTCCTTGGCTAGCTAATGATGTTCTTTGCTCTGTTTGCTGTGCCACTAAATGGCAGGGTATTTAAAAAGTAGATGCTACAAATTACATCCTAACTCTTCCTAGGAAACTAACTCCCATGTCCTGGTTCTCTGGTTTTGACCATAACTACTCCCTCCAACCTTGCATGGATGTTGAAGAAATGCATTCAGGTCTAAGAAGCACTCAGATACCATAGTGGGGGGAAATGCAGAAAAGCCTATAGAGATATTACTAATTCTAACTTCAGAAGAGGTTATAGAGTGTGGTAAATGACATTTGGTGAGCTGCATGCTAAAAACCAAGGAGAAAGCAAAATATTAAATAGCTGCCAGCTGCATGAGAACCTTGTGCTGAATGGGAGGGAGGTTAAAAAAACCAGTGTAACATAAAAGTGAACCATAATTTATAGGCATACAGTGAAATAATTAAGGTTGTACAAGCTTCTCCTAAATGTCAAATGCTTGCTTTTTTAAATTCTAAATTTTGGTTTGGTGTATACATATATAGTGTTTTTCTTTGAAAAGAAAGTCATGTATTTCCCCTAGAGAGCTCCTCCTTGCCTAGTCCTAAGATAACTTTGTTATGTAAAAGTAAATATGAAGGGTGTCCTGTTGAAGGAATGGACTGATTTCTCTTACTTTCTCTTTGTATGCCACTTTTGTCCAGAGCATCCCTGCACAGACAGGTCCCTGCTGGAGCTCTGTGGTTCACACTATGCTCACCCACATCACCAGGCTCCCGCGTTCCCTGCTCCTAATACCAGCCCATAATTTCTTGGACGTGCACCCACAAATTCCCGTGGGGTGGCTTCTCCATTGCCCCCCCATGCAGGAGTGTGCAGATCCCAGCTGTGTCTGGAGGCTGCATGATGTTCTCCTCTCTGCATGTCTGCAACCAGCAGATGGTTGGGGTGGGTCAGAGCAGCTTCAGCCAGGTGGAGGTGTTGCTCATGTACCCACAGACACAGAGCAGGTGGGAATGTGTTACACATACACACACATGTCTCCTCGCCTGCGTCCTGCCTACCTTTCTTAGGGCTTAGATGGATGTCCAGCTGCCTCAAGCACACACAGTCAAGTCCCACTTCGCCCTCCATTCCTGCAGAAGGCACTACATATATGCCAGGGGTTTACATATATGTATATATATATATATATAGGTATATACTTATCTCTTCCCAAACAACTACTGCTTGCTCACCTTCTTTTTCTCTTTTGTCAACATATTATATTGTTTTTTCAGGATGGCATTTCTCTGAACTTAGATTTGACCTCAGCTTGCATGCCTCACAGCAAGCAAATAGGTATTTTCTGATAACTAGCTCTCTTCTTGCTCCCGGAAGGACCCTCACTTTTGTTGTTCATCCCTCTGACCCACACCTGGCAGCCTCAGAGCAGGAACCGGTGCGTACAGTGTAAGCCATGCAAAACTCACTGGCTTCCTCCTGCCTGGGCAGACTTTATAACACAGAGCAAGTGTGAGTCTCAGCTTCTTTCCGGAGTTACATTATCTACCCAAATTCTTTTCCATTGAGAGCTTTACCATTTCGCATCAGCATAGCCAGGCTTTGGCCTTTGTCAACTTTAATTAACATTTTGAAGAGCTCAACATGGTTCCCTTTTGAGGTTGTCATGCTGATGTAGGAGGACTTAAGAGATGACTCCTGCTGCAACAGGCAGCTTTAGGAACAGTGCTGGCTTACTGCCCTGGGAAACGGATGGAAAAGAGAAGCTCATTTAGAGCAAAAGAGGAAGAGAGGACAAATAATTTTCTGTGTCCTTCCTCCATGTACACTGACCTTCTGTTTGCCACTGAAAGACAGAAGCTTGGAAGCATGTAATTAACTTGCCTTTCTATGAATTTAATTTTCAAGCTATGACTGCAAACAGAAGAAGGGTGATAATCTTGTATCTGTAGCAGATACTTCAAAGTGGCTCTTCCCTTGCTTGAAACAAAGCTTCCAGAAGCAACATCAAGATATGAAATCCGTGCACCATAATCAGTGTGCTGACAGAGTGCTGCCGACCCCTCCTGCTCTAGAGGAATTAATAAAAAAGCATCACTTAAACTGGCCGGAAAAAAAGGAGAATCAAAAGAGCATTGTAGTTTGTAAAGTGTCCCACACTGGCTTTAAGATTTTTTGTATCACTGAGCCCAGACCTGTGTTTTATATCAAGCCTTTCAAACCATTTATATCTGGATTGCCTGCAGACCCTGAAACAGTAGCCAGAGCATGATGGCCATGCGGTTCCTGTATTTGGCAAAAGTAGCTCAGCTTCCTCATGTGGTAAAGTCCACAGCTTGTAGAAATGTCTAGTTTACCAAGCTCACTGTTTCCTATGGCCTCAGGTGGAACTGAAAAGAACAGGGATCTCAGTTTTGGATTTGTAGAAGATACAGAGAAATTATGCTTCAAAATGGAAAGAAAAGTGATAATGAAACATGTACAGCTCCAACCCTCTCCTAATAAACCAGCCTTATACTTTTTATGTAGCACAACATGATGTTATGACACGATTAGCTGGCTTTTTAGCACCTAACATATTGTGTTCAGAGCACGGAGGTGGGGAAATCTTTTTCATACCTTACCCAATATGCCATTTACTCGGTCGGTTCTGAAAGCTGAGAAGGCCAAGAGCAGCAACGATTTTAACAACATCAGTGTACAGAAATCAGAGAAAAATAAAGACTTCAACTTTATCATATCTAAAAGAATCTCATGGCATTAAAAACCCAGATTAACCACAGGACATATGAGTAGATAGATAGCTATATGTGTAAATTTAAAACTTCAGTAACTTTCTGAAATAATGCCTTGTCTTCTTGGTACCACTCAATTCTTCTAATTTCAGAAGTTTCCTCTTGCTGCCTTTATTTAGTCTTTCAAGGCTTCAACAGGAGGCAAATATTTCTGGTTGTGAGACGGAGCCAAAATTATTTCTCTTTTCTTTCAGGGTAGTGGCAAGTAGCATCCTAAAGATCAACTCAGTTAAAGGAAGCTTTGGGTTTGATTTGTAGTGTAAAGATACTCCAGAAGAACCTATAGGTAGGGAGTAATGTTTTTCCTCACAGTTTCTTCATGAATTAGCAGAGAGTTAATAAAGCTTTAAACAGGCATATCTAATGACCTTTAACAACAGGTGGTAAAACTCACTTACCCGGTTTACCTGATACTAGCTGTAAACGAGGGTCCCTCAGGAGAACCAGCCGCAGAATGGCTCACTTCTTTTAATAATACCAACCTCCGTTTCTATGGAAACAGCACATCATGTTTGCTGCTTGCAAGACATGTGTTTAGCCCCTTTTAAAATAAACTGTGTTCTCTTTGCATTGTTTTTAAGACTGAAAGAAACGCTTTGCTTCCAACACACCAAATTATTAATCCACTCTTTCCCTTCTAAATAAAAATAAAGTGTTGGATGTATAGCCTGTAACTGCAAATTATTGTGAGAAGTAATGGCATTGTTGTAGGTTACAATTTCTAAGAAGAATGGATATCTCACTGCTTTATGGCAGGGCATTGGAAATGTTGGGATTGTGGCTAAAAACGAATGCTATCATGTTAAAAATGGTAACTATTTGGCTTCATTAAGCACGTATTCTCCTGCATGTTTCTCCTTAGGTCGCCATTTGGTGATTTGCATTACCGCACTTTGAAAGTGCTTACTCTGCATATTGCTAGATACTTAAAGATGCTAAAAGGCCATCTGTTAAATACCCAGTGTGTCACACATGCGTGCACGTACTCACCTGTGCTTGTACTGGGCCATCCATTTTTCAGCTTAAGTCACCACTGAAATTAATGGGGTTTCCTCCCAAACTGCTGAGATGAAACAGCACTGGGTAATTATATTGCAAATAAAATAAGATGTTAAAAGCCGCAACTTGTCTATGTCATTAATGGATGTTTAGATCATACTGAAACAATTTTATAATCTGATGAGTTTACCATGGAAGCTGTTTTTATAGCTTCCCATATCTTGAGCAGTGAAAATAGAATGGTCCGTTTCAAGCTGTGATGGAATGAAGATTTACAGAGCTTGGACAGTCAAAAGGATGGCATTATAGGGTTGTCAGAGTAACAGGCCTTGGGAATCTGCACTGTTTACGTTTAAAGGGAGAAGTCAGCTGGAGGCAGACATCTGAGGCATGTTGGATTGATTTGCAGCTTAAAAGCAGATTGTGTTTGGGGAGAGAAGAATGGAATTCTGGCTCGCATCTGTCTTTCAGATAATATAACAAAAAGACGTTTTCTTGAAACATATTAATGCAGCCCCACTTCAGCAGCAGCACTTTCAAACACCTGGTGAAACACAGCCCCGCCTTCGCAGTAGGTCATTAAGAGATAAAGTTGGTGTCATGACTGAAAGAAAGCAAAGCAAACCTGTCTAATCCAGTTAAAATTTCAAAAATAAAAAGGAAGTTTTTTTCAAAGTTTAAAGTAAGATACATCAAGCATATTTCCTACACCACTTCATATGGTGTTTGAATGCCACTTTTTGAAGTATGGAAGAGATTTGATCCTACATTTCTCACTCAGCAAACTACCCTCATTGACTGAGGCTTTCTTCAATGCTCATGAGCCAAGTATAAAAGAATAATTTGCATATTGAACTTAAAAAACAGCATTGTGGCGAATATAGGCTGGGATGAGAGCAAAAAAAATCTCAGATTCTGCAGAGCATTGCCAAGATGAAGGATTTAATAAATCTACAAATTAACTCTCTTGATTCACAATACAAGCATGGCTGAGAGAAAACTCAATGTATCTGTCTTCCTCTTGTGGAAAATAGAAGTTTTAGAGTGTTAGGAAGCTTTTGATACTTCTCTTTCTCTAGTACTTCTCAGTTATTCTCTGTAATTCATTACTGCAATGGAATTCCTTGCCTGTTAGTTAAATAATACTGCTTCTTAGCCAATTTGTAAAGATCTGCAATTTCCTGTCTGCTCCTATTGTGCTAAATTGTACTTCGTCTCTTATTACTGTAGCATTTTCAATTCTCTATTGATCAATATGATGCACTGTCATTTAAAAGAGAATATTTTCGCTGGAGTTGAAGAGGTTTTGTACAAGACACACTGTAATTTTCTCTCAAGGTGAGTCGTCTTTCCCTCTGTCTTGTTCTACACTATTTCTCTGGGTCTTCCTGTTACAAAGAAAATTTTGAATACAAGCTTTTAAAGACACACAGGATGTGTCTCTATTACAGACCAAACTCTTGATTAAAAGGGTGGAGATATCACAAATTTTTTTTGGTCATAGCTACTTTAACCCTCAAGTCCACATAATCCAAGCTACTTCTAGAAGCAATGCCCCCCATGGCTGCCGCTGCACCTCGGGTGTCCCTGCTGTCCCGCGCGGCAGCAGCTCCTCACGCATCTCTCTGACATAACAGGCAATGGCAGATTATATATGATCTTTTCTAGCACAGCTGTAACAGTCTAAATACTGTATCCAAACCAGTGTTTAGTGAGCCAGCAGTTTCTCTGCTGGTTCCCAAGCTGTCAGAGAGCACGCTCCTTCCCGCTCTTTCCTCTATCATAGAATCATAGAATGGTTTGGTCCTCTCAACATCTCTTAAAATGACACGACTGGATGCAAAAGGAGAAAGTACAGATTAAAAAAAATGCTTTTCTCTCATTAGCAATAGCCAGAGTAAAATACTTGACTGTTTTTCCAGCTGTTGAAAAATGTAAACCTCCGAATGACTTTTTTTCAATCAACAGAAGAAGAAATATGGTTTTGCAAATGCCATGGAGAATTATTCTAGGCTGCAATTGCTAAATCAAGTTTCACAATGTCATTGCTTTTAAGGCCAGGAGATACGATGATTACGTCAATCTCCTGTTTAAGGTAAACCAGGAAGATGCACCCAGTAAATACAAGTTGCCGCTGAAACTCATCAGGTCTGTCTATTTGATTTCTTCAATCTTTCTTATATGATTAACATCAATATTACTTGTTCACTCTGAAGTACCAATTACAGCAGTGCAAGGATTTCTTTTCATATTTTAAATTCTCTTTATTTTCTTAAATCTCTACAATTGGTAAGATATGATAAGACAATGTTTGGTTATACTTGGAATTGTATTTTTTGTGCTGCCTTTGCACCAGTAATTGTAATAATAGCTGTTTCTCACATCCATAGGCTGTGTAATGTAATGAGAGTTTAGAAACTGGGCACCCCAGTCATCAAATGTGGTTCCCATACATAGTTCAGCAAGGAAAAGGAGGACATTTCTGCACCCACGTTCGTGAAATAAGAAGATGAGGAAAAAGCGTCTTTTATTACTTGCAGCATTGAAAGGTCATAAACATTCTTCTATTCAGTGACCATCAGATAAACAACATTCAAGCACAACAGTATGATCTGGTTAAAATTAACTGTTTCAAATAGAGTCTGGTGATTTCAGCCACAAGATTTCTCCCAGCTCTAGAATCTTTCAGGTTATGATTATTTTTCACAATCTTGAAGACCCTTCAACATAGTTCTTGTAACATAGGTGGTCCATTCAGTCCTCATTTGGTTATTCAGACCTGCTGATGTAAAACTGTTTCACAATCCCACATAGGCTTCTGCTGTCTCAGGCAACTTAATAATAAATAGAAGTCCCAGTCCCTGAACCTCACTTGAACCATCAGACTCAGCTCAGCAGCAGCTCCCAAAGATAAATGTCAAGGTGGTGCTGTGAGCAAGCTGTGAACATGATGAAGAGAAGACCCAGACAAAAGTCATGACAGTCATTTCCTGTGTCCAGCAAATGCACCCAAGCAACTAGATCTGAAATTCTGTTCTTTGGTTGTGCTTCTTTTTTCACTAATCAAAGCCTTCCAGTGCAAGTTTTGTAGCACTACTTAGTATTTAGCCTAGGTAGGGACAGGTAGTGACTGAGCAAGCACAAGGATTCAAAGAGGGAGAAAATGGAAAGTATAATACAGAAACCTTTCACGGAGGTAATGAATTAATGAAGATGAATTGTGATAGTGATCAGTGATAGTACAGAAGCATAAAAATGTCAGCTAAAATAAAACTGGCTTGAATGCCCCCATTCTCTAGACAAAACCATAATGATTCTCTTTGTTCTTCCTTGGTTGGAAGAGTAGAGCTTGACCCGTACCAAAAATCATGCTAGTTCTCATCCCTTTTCCTAGAGTCCCATGCACAGATTCAGCTGCGATAAAAGGGAGGAGTGCGAAAATGCTAGTTGAAAGGCTTTTCTCTTGAAGTTTGTTGTGTCAATCCATAGGACTTACATTTTGGATAATATACTGTAGTCCCAGAGACACACCAGTTAAACCTAAACTAGCCAGATAACAAGTTGACCTTTGACAAGTTTAACCTTATGGACATTTTCTTTCTTTTTTTTTTTTTTTTTTCTTTCTCTTTAAAAATCTACATTTCATTAGAAACCTATAAACTATTTTCTGCATTTTATAAAATACAGAGAAATGTCTTATGATAGTGCATTACACTCACTCATTTCTTATTTTTTTTTTCTCCAGATTAGTGTTTTCCATAAATCTGTACATTTTTGTCTGTGAAACAGTACTGAAGAAGTGAGAGGTAGTTCAGTATTTCTTTGCTGACCACTATGAATCCCAGGCAAACTGGGACATAAGTGTGTGTGTGCACCTACGTGTGTGTACATACTAAATCTTCTTATCACAGGCTCTGACACCTTCAGCTTCCATTATCTGCATTCCAGCTTCCAGGATAGGCAGAATGGAAACCAAGAATGATGCCAAAACATAATTGTAAGTATGTGTGCAGGGAGATTTAATTTTTTTTGTATAGAAATCCAACAACTGATGTTTTACCTGTGAGTCAAAGTCTGGATCTAAATTCACAGGTAAAATTTGTAGAAAATGTGGTTTTGCTATTTATTCAGACACTCATCATATTTGTTCTCTGATTTGTCTAGTTTATCTCTTCCAAATCTCTGGTTTCATGTTGGTGTGATTTTAAAATCTATGTTGTTTTTCTACTAACTTGTCCAAACACCTGTAAAAGTACAACATCTGTAGAATGCCACTTCTGGCTGAACAGCTTCTTAATGAGAAACTGAAGCAAACCATTCAGGTTTCCTTTTAAGCCGTGTCACCAATGTTAGCAACCAGATCCCTCTTGCCTCCCTAATTATTATTCTTTACCATTGTTCACCAGCATAATTACATCAATCTTCACTTCTTGGCTTATTTAAAAAGAATAAGGGAAAATAAGAAGGAATTTTTATTGTCACCTACATATCACCGACTTGCCAGAGACTAGAATTTGCAGTAAGGGATTAAGACTATGCTTGTTACATGATTGCTGGGATAAATTGCCAGGATCTCTGCTTGTAAGGACAGGGTGACAATTAGTACCCTCCCATACTTTTACCAGAGACCGGTAAAGCCCAGAGATAAGCAGGGACCTGGCTACACAACTCTGAGGTGCAGACGATATTGCTCTGCAGAGTCGGCTCTGCTGCTCCTTCTGCCATCCTGAAAGAACAGCAGGAAACGCTGCTTTTACAGGGAGGATTTCAACCTTCTAGCTTTCTCTAAATGCATAATTTCGAAACATTAGATTTATTTCAGAGTAGATTTCCTGTGGGAATACAAAGCTGGAACAGAACTCCTGGTTCATTGAGGCCAGTCCTCTGCTTTGTCTGCAGCCTCAGGCAATCACATCACACACACTTTTAATAACTGTTTAAGTGCCATCTTAAAGCTAGATGCACTTAAATATTTTGTGCATTATGACACTCGTCCAAAAGGGTTCTTGGGCTAAAACCTTATAATTTCTTAGTCTAACAAATTAAGTAAAAGCATTTGCAACTGGATATATGCTTTCATGACCCCGTAGGCTGTAGACTTTATGGGCTTCCTGACTTAAAATCAGTCTTGTTTCCACCTCAAGCTGGGTCATTCCCATTCCCCTTATTTACCCAGCCTTTAGCCTGGTATCCCAATTTTCATATCAGTCCTTTCCCCTATCCTGTAAGCTCTCTCTCTGTTCTTAAATATTCTTTTTTTTTTTTTTTTTTTTTTTTTTTTTTTTTTTTTTTTTTTTTTTTTTTTTTTGAGATGGCTTTTTTATACATATTTCTGTATTCTGAGATTTTCTGTAAAAATTTTCCCTTTTTGATGTGACTGAAGTTCCAGATAGGTCATGGTTGAATCTTTGACTACAAACATTTGCTTTCAAACACTTGTACACTCCAGGCTCCTTCACCAACTTTGTATTTACCACCATTGGCTTTCCCACCATTCCACCCTCATGATTGCTTCCAGGATTTGTAATTCAGCAAGAAGGGTTAAAAGTGTTTGAGATCGTCAGGGCATGAGGCTTGAAAGCATTCAGTAAGTATGAGGTGGAATAAAAATGCCTGAGATAAGTACACAGCAGTCTATCAGCAATAAGAAAAATAGAGAGTGATCCAGAAGATTTGCCCAGATTTGATTTCTCTGCATCCTCATGTTTCAGTTTTTATGCCAGGGAAGAGGTTTCTTCCAGGGAAAGGAATAAGGAGGGCTGGCAGGAGGTCACACAAGAATCTATTCAGGACAGCACACAGTTGCTGGAGGTGATGGCAGCTGGTGAGGAAGTAGCTGAAAAATGGTAAGGCATGTAAATTCAAAATATATCAAACTGCAATCTAAAACAACTTCTGAAATGCACACACTGTCAGTCCCACAGTGCCAGCATGGTCTGGCAGTGCAGAGGTCCATGCGCCGTTTTTCAGCACCTCCTCGTGTAGCCTCTTTCTTTCTGGTAACCACAACAGTGGCTTCTATGTTCGACATAAACTGGGAGCTACAGGATACAATTCCGTAACTCAAAAAATGATGGAAAATGTGTTTTGCTTTCAACTAAACTGTGAAAAGATTGAGTTGTATAGTAGAAAAATGAATACTAGGGAAAAATGAATACTTTTTACACACTTAATAGCATAGCAATCTGTGGGGGTCATGTTTTCTATCAGCTGAAGGAAATTGTATACATCTAATGCATACCATCTACCTGAAGGCATACTTACAATAGATGATCCTTCACAAAATGTCTATGAATTCTTTAAATGTTCAATTATTTCATGTGTTTATGCTAATTGTACATCTCAGGCTCACTACCGTGAGATGAAATACACTTTAGTGCATGATTCAGTTTCTTAGAGTATATTGCTCTAATATTTAAACATGGGGAAAGGAGTTGCTGATTACTTTTTAGTCATTGCTTTTGATTTCTTGGTTTTGTAGATTTAATCAGATCCCATTTATTTAAATACTCAAAATTACCTTGTGATTTAAAACACGCAGCTGGTTATGTCGGTTAGTGTTTAATACAGTGAACAAATCTCTGCTTTTTCATGTTACAGTTTTTGTGAAGCTTTGTATCATGGCTAATAAAAATGACATAATTTTCCCTCAGTACTTTTCATTTTAAAGAGCTCTAAAGCCTTATCACAAGTATAATAGCAATATGGCTTTTTGTATCATCTCCTTCATTTTACAATAGTAAAATAATATGAAATCTCTTGGCACCATCCCAAGCTATGACTTTTCCAATATATGCATATATGAACTACTTTGTGTATAGAAAAATCTCCTTTATGCACTGCGTGAGATCTGCTTAAATCTGTGGGGAAAAAAAAAATCTTTTGTCATACTACTGAATGTTTTATTCTTCCAACATTCTTTTTTCCTCCTAAGTTTTCTTTGTGTTTTGAAGAGGAAGGATGACAACTCAGTATTGGTCAGTTCCAGCTTCAGAGACCCTGGTTTTAAATCACTGGAACTGGAACAAACCAGTAGCACCACCAGTCAGCCTGTGCTCTTATGGAGGGCCCACGTTGTGCTCAGTGGCAGTAGGGTGGTATCAACAGGATCCAACAGGGAATTATCTGCTTGCAGCCCCTGGGAATGATCAGGCTTGCCTGAACTAAGAGAGTTCCCTGAAATGATTGTGTTTGCAATCTGCTTGTACTATATATGTTGCCCATTGATTACACATGCCAGTCACTTCACAAAATGACTGGAATTGCAGCATTCAACTATTTGACCATTCCGTGCTGTAATTACATGACACCAAGGCATTTTGAGCATTGCGTGTAACGACTACCATGTTACTGCTGCAATTGTGTTGTGTGTGAAGCCTGATGCCGTGACATCCTGCTGCATGTATGTCCTGCTAGGTGGACTCTTTTGCAGGAAAGAGTCCTCAGCAACTGATCAGCGAGAAGTTCGTCACAGAGATTCTTATCATGAGGCAGGCTAACCTCGCCGATAAGCAGTCTGATCTCAAGATACTTTCCAAAGAGAAACACTGTACTGTAGCTGTTCCTCAACACACAGGTGGGCAGCGCAAGTGCCATTCAGGTGGTGACCTCTTCCACCTCCAAGTGCCCCCAGGTGCTGGGGTGTGGCAATGGGACTGAATCCAGAAAAACATCGTAATCTGAGCCTGAAAACTTTTGCTGCCTGAGCACTGCCTAATCCACGTGAAGCCTGGACATCTTTGCAGCCAGGGGACTTTCCAGTGGGGATACAAAGGACATGCTTGCAGCACTGATAGCATCTCATAATTCAAAGGATGGGGCAATCATGGAAAATGCTATCCATGAGATGCAATAACTGAAGCTCAGATTAGACACCTGTTTAGTGTTCTTCTCACCATGGACTTACTGCAGCCTATGGATAGCAATGGCCACCTACACAAGGAAGCTGTCCTGCTCTTCACACTCATTTCTCCATCATCTGCTGTTTTTCAGAAAGCAGTCCTGTCTCTGTGCCTGCAACTGCTCTGGATCACCATGCTTACACTAATATGACTGTCCTCACTGAGGCTACATCATTTCCTTTTGCTGAGTCTCTGTACAGATCCATCAGGGACTACAGAGCTACCCACCTGAAGCAACCTGAGAGGCCTGTAGTTCTTCCCTGTAGGGATCCCAGGGAAGCTCCTCACAGGGAGCCCTCCTCCAGAAGTCATCCACCTTTGCCATCAAAACACCACTGGGGAATATGAGGGAGACCACATAACCCAAATTTCTGATGCAGAAAGTATGGTAAAGTACAATCAACGCAGTGAACCTGGAAGACTGTGGTTTTCCCCATTGCGATGGCTGACAGAGGCAGCGGAGACCTGTGCTGCGTAGCGGGCATCGCTGCAGACAGAGGTGAGCTTACCCCGCTATGAGAAAAGGTAATTCTCCAAGAAATGCACAGAGGATCATCCGACTTGTCTTGCCAATATCTTGTTGCTGTTCCCAGATATTCTGGCAGTAGAAGTTTTTCAGAAAACGTAGCTGAAACAGCCTGAGAAAATATGAAGCAAACAGATGCAAGTGTTTCAAAGCAACACAGAAGTGTAAAAGTTGATACCTCAGTCAGGAAAATAAACTTCACTTTATGAAGCAACATTTATTGCCATTGGTTTAGAAGTAAATATAAGACTCCATTATTTTGCCTATAAATACAATAGAAGAGTAATTTTTACATACCCTTTTGAACTAGAAATTGTCAGGAAATAGATTTTTCAAAATAATGCCTAGCTGTTTTTTCCTACTCCTTTTGCAGAGTAACTGATATTTTCAGTCTTTTTTTTTTTTTTTTTTTTTTTAATGACCAGTTGCTCAGTGTGACTTGTAAAGCATAACCTCAGAAAGAAAAACCGAGCACAGCTAGATTGAGAGTGCAAAGTAAATCCCAAACCTGAAAGTTGTGGATTTATTACTAAGTACATATTGGGGAGCAGGCAGAACCCCATAAGCATGAAATCACTTTCTATGTGCAGTCATAAATCTTAAAAGCACTATTTTTATCAGCAAGACAAATAAGTGATGACTCATTTTAACTTTATGCATTTGTACATCATCTTGTTTTCTTTGATTGCTTTTTTTTTTTTCCTCCCCTACCTATAATCTCTTCAGAGGGTTAGAGCATTGTCTCTACCTATTTTTATTCTCTAAATGCCTCCAAAATACAAGAAAGGTCGAGAGGAAGGATGAAAGCTTAGCATAGTCCATTGTTAGCCAGTCTGCTGGTGACAGGTATTGCCAGGATTCCCAGGGAGAAGTCAGGAGATGCAGGAAGGGAAGATTAGGTGGAGAAACTCTAGGGATTTAGCGTAGGGATGCATAGCTTTACGGGTGCTGTGTAGCCCCTGCCCCGCACACACATCCCAGTGTGATACAGGAAAGGGTGCTGAGGAAAAAGGGAGATTGGGAGCAAGATGTTACATCTGCCAGATTAATTCATCCTGCCTGAAGCGGAATGTCTAAAGGAAAAAGGGCCAATGGGCCAGATGATGAATTTTCTCGAGGACTGGGTTTGAATCATAGACTGTGGGCTGAGTGTTCCTCATCTTGGAGCACTGGTTTGGCTTCACCACAGGCCACTGAAGGTTGGATCAGTTTCAGCTCATAGGAAAGAGGCCAAAATGGGTATTTATGAAGTCAGACGCATTAGTGGTTTTTGCATGAGTCACCTGCTGTATAGTTATGCTTGGTGGAAATGGCAAGGAGGAAGTGATTTCAGGAGTGCTTCCTCACCAGTGCAGAGAGTGGCTTGAAGCCAAACTGGACACAACCCTTGTGGTCTGTTTATGGCTGTATTTTCAGTGCCTGCTCTAAGGTCATATGCACTGTGTCTGTCTCCAAATCTTTCTCTGCAATTGTTTATCATTCAACATATCTGTCCTTCAGGTGTCAGTTGAATAGAAGAGCAATCAATCAACACTTCTGAGAAAGATCATACTTTTCAGTTGTTGGTCAAGCCAAACACAAATCACATTTTATATTAAGGTGACAGACGAAGGAGGTGAACGTGCCAGAGGAGGGCATTGCAGTGGGCAATACTGGCACGGTAGTTGTGTTTTCTTACTGGTCATCCTATATTTTTCTAAGTTCATTCCCTAGAGCTTTGTTAATGTACAGATCATGATATCATAGAATAATTTAGCTTGGAAGGGATCTCTGCAGGCATATCATGTTTTATCCTCCTTGAGAAAAAAATACAGAATAACACTTTCAAACATCATGAGAATAATTAAAGTGTTTATTTTCCCTTCTCTATACAGGAAAAGGTTTAATCAGAACAAACTGGTTTTTAGAGATTGTACTTGGGGTCAATAAATCAGATCACACATTTACTAGGACCATCCCAGTCATTCCTGAAACTACCAGGCCAAATGTTAACATCAGTCATACCATATTCACTCAGCTGCATTTGGAATGAGAATCTAGCTTTCATAGCAACATACTTCTTGAAAACTGGTTAAAAATAATGAAGTAGAATTGTAATTGATGGTGCTCTATACAGTACCACAAAGTAGAAATAGCTGGTCTTTTAAAAGTAGTTCTTTACCCTCTTGCATAATGCTGTGAAATCTGCCACAGAGATAGGGCAAATAATTTGATACACAGTATTTATACTTCAGAACTCAAAATACTAGTTTTAATGCAAGGCTTTGTTAAAGCCACAGCATTCTTCTAAAGGTTTTGCCCTCAGAACTGTAGCCCTCAAAATGCGCCACCAACAGCTGTAGAGGGGAGAGAAGGAGATTTGTCCTTGAAGAGATGCCCCAGCAACCTCCTGGTTAGTGTGTTCTCCTGTTAATTTGTCAAGAGAAGGTCTGCGTGACTTCTGCTGCAAGCTGAGGGTGCACACATGATCATGGGGTCGCAGAACACATGAACTGTCAGTAGGCTCATGATACGGGCATAGAGTTGTGCAGCCCACAAATGATGATGATGATGATTACATGTGCAAGTCACTATTGGTACAATGGATCCTGACACTTTTCTTCTTCATAAGCAAGGGTGATGTGGGAAAGACCCTATCTATTTGGCTGTTTGCATAAAATCTTATCAGAGAACCTTTTGCTCTGATTTTTTGTAAAAAGCCTGTGGGAGAAAGTGGTTGCAGTGTGACACTGGAAAATATGGTTTCAGCACAATACGCAACCAACTTTGCATGCGGCTATTGCTCAAATGAGAAAAAAAGAGTGTCATGAGCCAGCTGGACACATCTTTTGCCCATCTGTTCTGTATTTATTTATTTTTTCAACAATTGATTTACTGTTTAATGTTTATATTTCTCATATTTGGTACTCAGTGGAGAACTACGAAAAGCCGTCAACGCCTCCTTCCCTCCCAGCCGCCCTGGAATTCCCACAGTCAAAAATGGCTGTGAAAGCAAGTGCGAGCTTTGTCACCAAGCAGATTGACATTTTATTTATGTGCTTATAACACTTTCAATAACTGTATATTTTCCAGTTAGCTTCAGGCACGCATCACATCAGTAGCATAATATTCTCCAGAATAAAATAAAGTCTAATTTGACTTGGGAGTTTTCTCCTTTCCTTCCAAAGAATAAATAAATTTCTAATAAGTGAACAAATAATAATCCTAAATCTAGTACAGGAGCAATCCTAAATCCTCAGACCCTCTCTTCACTTTCCATCTTCAAAAGGCAAGAAACACAATGTGTTTATTCTTGGAAAATTTAACAGATATTCTTGGGGAGAGAACTGGAGGGAAATGAATCCTAATGCTGAATGTGTCTCATAGGATGTGCCTTTCAGTTCCGATTTAAGTCAGTCATTGCATCTCTGGGAATTGTCAAGGCTGCTAACCTGCTTTGGAAAGCAATTTCACAGATACAGTCTCAATAAATTAGTTTGGTTCTGTTCTTACAAGACTGTTTCTTCATACTTGTTAATATTTGTATTGTAGCCCTACTGCCGGAGGGACACAAGAAAAGAGAACTGGGAGAAGAGAAGAGTTACCAAGTGACCATAACCTTAATAAGCATTTAATGATACAAGAGATCCCCTAACAATCACCACTCCTGGCAGCAGGGAGAGCTAGAGCCAGATCAGGTTGTTCTTGCTTAGAACAGCTAAATCTTAAGCACTCCCAAACATCTCAGACCTGGCAAGCCTAGGAAGTCTACATGCAGGAACTGCAGTTTTGACGGAGTTGCAGACCATGATATGTGGTTTGTGATCGGTATTACTGCAGTTCAGCAGTGACCACTGCCACAAGCACTCTACTATTTTTGCTGGGTCAGGAATACAACCTGAATTTACCGGTTTTATCAGCACTGCAGGGAAATCTGATTTTCCCTGGAAGGAACAACAACTTGAAATGTTATCCTGGGCAATGTCTGCTATTTTCTCATGAATCCATTTCACATGCCGTTGCTTGGAAGACTACAGCTACTCAGCTCTGACCTATTGCCTGACTTTCTCATCTTGCATCAACTATATAGGGTAAACAACTGCATACACACAATGCAATAGGAAACAACCCATTTTTTACCTGCAGTCCTACTGCCAAGCTCACGACACCAGTTCTGGATTTGCAGTTTCACTTGGATTTCACATGCTGTTGTTTGGAAGGCTACAGCTACTCAGCTCTGAGCTATTGCCTGATAAGACAAAAATGGTTATAGGTCACAGGTAAAGTCCTGCAGATCTTGAAAATGACCTGAAAAGATTTAGATATTTTTCGCATATGTTTAGGTCATTTTCAGACCCACTCACAGTTATGCCAGCTGCCTGGGAATTGCACGTTGCAACATACCGGGGAGACAAGGTTGGGCTCAGTAGGACCCTATCGCCTGCAACCAGAGAGGTCCATTCCACCTGACACAGCTTTTTGCCTCTTAGCTGATCTCTGTCACAAGAGGAGGGGATGATTTAAAGAAGTTCTAGTTTTTCTCCATCTGATTTCTTGACACAAAGTCAAAGATAAAGTCAAGGATCTGTCTGGAAAGAGAAAAATTATTTTTGAAGTAAACTTCTTAATTTCTGTTATTGATACTGTGCCAAGATTATCTTTATTTGTGTATGTGTAGGGCCTAAGAGTTAATAACATTACATTTAATCTGCAGAAAGCACTTTTGCAATTAGCTTTATTTGGAACAGTGTCTGGCTTTATAACATTGATTTTACACTTCATTGGATTGATTGTTATATTGCTGTAGTAGGACCACATTATTTTATGTATGCTTACTGTTGTTAAAGACAAAGCAGAGTTAGAAGATTTACTACCTGCCATGGGTACTACAGGTAACTAAGAGAAAGTAGAAAGAGCTGCAAAAATAAGAATCACTTTCTCCATACCCACCCAAACTTTCCTGCCAATCTTCATGACACTTGTCATGAACCCAAACAGAATTGATTGGATTTGATGCAAAGTGCTGGTGTTTTCTTGTCTCTGTTTTAATATCCAACACTAGTGCCATGGGATCAACGGGAAAAAGCAAAACCCTGAAGAGAACTTGCATGAATAAAAAGTGCCTCCAAACAAAGCCTGTGTCTATGCTTCCCTCCCCAAATCTCCCTCAAGGACCAGCCTAAGGAAGGCAAATGCCAGCTGATGTGTAGTAGCGATGAATCAGCGCGGCTCGCCCCGAGCAGAGTGCGTGAGCCCTAATTGGGTTTAACATACCTGATGATAGCTAAATCTCCCGCACCCACTTTAGCCAGCTTGTGTGGGAGGTATGAATGTAGCTGCAGGGAGAAAAAAAGATCAGATATTTTTCCATACATTGTTCTTCATATTGTTAAGGGGAAAAAAGTTCTATTGTGTGTTTTGTTACAACACACGCATCGAAGTATACAGACACACCCTTGGAAGAATGGAAACAGTTGTTAGAGAGGTTAAAATGATAAAACCGCTGTAATAAAAAAATGCCTAATTCATTAATACCTTTAAAAATACCCTAAGCAAAACTTGACTTATATGACCAGTTTTTGTTACCAATTTAGTAACTGCTATTTTTCTCCTTCTGTTCCCAGACGCTTTGTCTACTCATGTATAGGAGCATTTTTAGGATCAGATCCTTTTGGAGGCAGGGGCTGTGTCTAAGCTATGTGAGTATCCAAATAACTAAGAGTCAGGCTGTCTCCATCGGCAAACAGCAGCGTAATACGATGTGGGGAAAAATCAGGGGTTGGAGATGCTGCTGTTTAAGGGACCCAAGCCCCTGTCTTGTCCAGAAGGTGCCACATCCCTGAGATGAGAATAGCAGGTTGTGTGATGGCTGGGGACTCCAGGACTTGTCTTACATGGCTCTTCTGCTTTCTTTTTTGTCTGCCAAGAGCTATTAGCCACACACATGCACAAACAAACCAAGAATAGACAGACATGCTTTTAAAAAGCTTGCGCTTGAATTGCTGCTTTAAAAAAAGCATATTTATACAGCCAACAAAGCCAACAATATCCCCCAGCCAGTCAGTTACACTCCCTATTTGTTGTGAAATACACTCTAAATACTCCCCTACACTCCCCAGTCAGCCCTCCCACACCACAGCGGAGGACTGCTGGCTGCAGCTTCCTGCCCTTGCACTCTGCTTTTGACTGTTCGGGCAGTATTAGAAATGCCATGTTCCATCTTGTCACTGGGTTGATCTCTCTACAGGAGCAATGGCATTCCTCTTTCACGCAGCGAGAAGCAACTCTCAGTGCTGAGGGAAGGGGAGAAGAAAGTTTCAGGTCCAAGTCTCCCATGTAAACCCACTCTCACATCCAATGCAGTAGATCTTGCTGTGGCTGGATCCTGCAGAGTGTTTTGTGTAGAAGAGCATCCTTGTCGGGTCTGCTATGCTCCTGAAGCATCTGCTGCACTTTGATGTTTAAA
Organism: Aramus guarauna; assembly: GCA_013400195.1. Lineage (NCBI taxonomy): Eukaryota > Metazoa > Chordata > Aves > Gruiformes > Aramidae > Aramus > Aramus guarauna. The sequence goes on from VXBL01007273.1 coordinate 711,764, forward strand.
ATCTTTTACTGTGAAGTAATTGAAAACTAAAGAATTCATAGGCAGGAAAACACTGAACAATTTGCAGGACACCAGAGAGTCACAGCAGGAATTGACTGAAGGTTTGATTAGGCTCATTAGTCTATAGATGTTGAAAGTCACTAATTAATACTGAGTGGTGATATCGATTATTTAATTAGCAGTCTCCAAAGTGATGCAGCTGCTGAATTTTGTATTGTAGTTATTTCTGACAAAAGAACATTGCCTTTCTTTCTTGCCTCTCAGAGACAGAGTTAAGAAAAAAATTAGAGTTTAGTGCAAGGTTCCAGAATAGCAATTCCAGGGAATCAAGTCTTCTAATTATCTAAAGCACCGCAGCACAAACTTTCCCAATTGCCATGACAATGTCTCTAACACTGCCATGGAGAAGCCCAACACAAGGTGTTGAGTGGGTGTTTCGTACTCCTTGCTTATCAAAACCTTGGTCTCTGCTCAAACAAGGACTCCCTATTAGTGCCAATTATGCTAATGGTTTTGACCATGTGGATGCTTTTCCTGCAGGAAATGGAATGAGATCCCACTGCAGCTCTGAAACAAGGGTTCCTCAGTAGGAAAACAAATCTGGGAGTTCCAAGAATAGTATCTCTGAATGTGGTTTAAATTATATATTTGCAATGTATTAAAATCCTTCAGATATCAAGCTTATAAAAAATGTATTATGAGGAAAACAATGATAAATAACAATATCAAAATATATTCTGTTCTTTAAGATAGCAGTAGCAATTACTTTTCAGAAACCAGAGGAGAGCAGTGATAGGGAGCAGTTAATATTAGTGACAGGCTGCAAATGTGAGATAATTTTACACAAAGCCACTACTATCACAAAATATTTCTTAAATTATTTGTCTGTGTTCTAAAATTCATTTGGACTAGCCATACCTGACTCTTAGTGCATATCAGTATCTGTTATTATTAAAATAAATCAATTCTCCAAAGATATTGTTGAAATAACTTTTTGCATTTCAAAGAGGCTCTGAGCAGTATTACTTGGGTTACTTCTGAAATTAAGGCATGTAAGTGATGAGCATTTCTATAGAGACAGAATGACTTGAGGTCAATGCAATTTTGTCTCCATCAAAATTCATTATACATGTCAGGAAACGTAACAATGAGAGAGGACTGGGAATCTTCAGAGGATGTATAAAGGTCCAGAAGCTTTCGGCTTGGCATCATTAGCAAATTGTTACTCATACAAATTGAATAGAAGGAAAACAGAGAAACAGAATGGAAAAAAACTCCCGCATACATGCATGCTAATCCATGTGAGCGTGCAGAAAGCAGAAGTGGCAGCAGTGGAGGCACAGCTCACCTGTGAGCAGTCCCCAGTGTGTGAGAGAGACCAGATCAGAGCAGATAGAAGTAAGTTTACTGCTGCTACCAAATTTCAGTGGCTTTGATGCTTTCCCCTTGAAGTTTCAGACCTGTAAGCATGGACTGGGAGGTGGTATTCCTGGCAGACAAGGTGAGCTTTTTGTTTTGTTAGGGCAAACTCATCAGTAGCGCATTATATTAACCAACAGCTGGCCAGAGGTTCTGAGAAAGGCAGCAGGGAGGCTCAGCTATGCAAGTACAAATTTCCTGAAACATCATTCTCAAAACAAACTTATGCATTCCTGGTTCTCCCTTGCCCTCTTAATCCAGAAGCCTCATAGCAAAATTATTATTGTAAAACATAAATTTCATCTAGTTGGAACAATCCTGATGAGTATGAGTAGTCATCACTTGGATGTTTAGGCCAAAGGCAAAAGGCCTCCCTCTTTCCTACTTTAGCTTATTTCTTGAAAACAGGGCGTTCAACCTACTTGTTGAACCAGTAGGAACATCAATCACAGCAGGAGGAAGGAGGGAGCTATGTCAATGCACAGGGAGAAATGCTAAAATTTTGTCCCTGTGTTAACATTTTGTAATGGGAATTGCTCTGGAAACAGGATAGTTTAATGAAATTGTGTCTTCTCATGTTCGCATCACATACTCCCTCTGCATTTGAACTAAATTTGGCTCAGGTGATCATTCAGATTGTCTCTGCAACTAGTCAAAACAGTAACAGCTGAAAGGGAAAGATGAGCAGACATTTGTTCTGGAATAGCTGCACTGTGATTCAAAGACCCCTGTAATAATTATTATTTTTTTTTAAAGTATTGAGGGATACCAGATATTTTCAGCTTTTGAAACATTTTCATTCAGTATCTTTCTGATGGTTTAATGGTCTGTTTGATTTTTCCTCACAGGCTGTTCTGAAAAAAAAATATCTGATTGGCTTTCCTTTAGAAAATCTAAAATCTGCCAGAGAAAACAAAAATTGACATTTCCACATATCCATCAGATGAACTGGTCAAGTAATTGGATTTATGCACTGTTAGCATAGAAATGGGATGCTTTCTTTTCATTCATTGCATACAAACTTCTGCTCTACCAGAATGGCCAGTTCTTAGCACAGAATCAGCTTTACAGTTCAGTGCGTGCCTGAGCAAAACATAAATTTGGTCTTTTGGGCAGAGAACTGTATGTTCAGTAATAGAATCCTAGAATCATAGAATTGGGTTGGAAGGGACCATAAAGACTATCTGGTTCCCTTAGATGGTCCATGGCATGGGCAGGGACACCCTCCGCTAGACCAGGTTGCCCAAAGCTTCATCCAACCTGGCCTTAAACACTTCCAGGGAGGGGGCATCCACAACATCTCTGGGCAACCTGTTCCAGTGCCTCACCACCCTCAAAGTAAAGAATTTCTTCCTAAGCTATCATCCCTTGTCCTATCACTACATACCCTTGTAAACTGTCCCTCTCTAGCTCTTTTGTAGGCTCCCTTGAGGTACTAGAAGGCTGCTAGAAGGTCTCCCTCAAGCTTTCTTTTTTTCAGGCTGAACAACACAACTCTCTCAGCCTGTCTTCACAGGAGAGGTGCCCCAACCCTCTGATCATCTTTGTGACCCTCCTCTGGACTTGCTCCAACAGCTCTATGTCTTTCTTGTACTGGAGACCCCAGAGCTGGACGCAGTACTCCAGGTGGAGTCTCACGAGAGCAGAGTAGAGGGGCAGAATCACCTCCCTTGACCTGCTGGTCACGCTGCTTTTGATGCAGCCCAGGACACAGTTGGCTTTCTGGGCTGAAAGCGCACATTGCCAGCTCATGTTGAGGTTTTCATCACTCCACACCTCCAAGTCCTTCTCAGGACTCCTTTCAATCCATTCTCCACCCAGCCTGTAGTTGTGCTTGGGATTGCCCCAACCCATGTGCAGGACCTTGCACTTGGCCTTGTTGAACTTCATACAGTTCACATGGGCCCACCTTTCCAGCCTGTCCAGGTCCCTCGGGATGGCATCCCTGGTCTCCTGTGTGTCAACTGCACCACACAGCTTGGTGTTGTTGGCAAACTTGCTGAGGGTGCACTCAATCCCACTGTCCATGCTGCCAGCAAAGACATTAAACAGTGCCAGTCCCAGTACTGACCCCTGAGGAATGCCACTTGTCACTGGTCTCCACTTGGACACTGAGCCATTGACCACAACTCTTTTGAGTGCACCCATCCAGCCAATTCCTTATCCACCAAGTGGTCCATCCATCAAATCCATGTGTCTCCAATTTAGAGACAAAGATGTCATGTGGGACAGTGTCAAATGCTTTGCACAAGTCCACATAGATGACATCACTTGCTCTTCCCTTATCCACCAATGCTGTAACCCCATTGTAGAAGGCAACCAAATTTTTCAGGCATGATTTGCCGTTAGTAAAGCAATATTGGCTGTCACCAATTACCTCCTTATTTGCCATGTGCCTTGAGATAGTTTCCAGGAAGATCTGCTCCATGATCGTGCCAGGCAGAGGTGAGACTGGTCTGTAGTTCCTCAGGTCTTCCTTTCTTCCCTTCTTAAAAATGAAAGTATTGTTTCCCCTTTTCCAGTCAGTTGGAACTTTACCTGACTGCCAGGACTTCTCAGATATGATGGATAGTGGCTTAGCAACTTCACCCACCAGTTCCCTCAGGACCCAAAGATGCATCTCGTCAGGTCCCCTGGATTTGTGCACCTTCAGGTTCTTTAGATGGTCTCAAGCCTGATCTTCTCCTACAGTGGGCAGTTCTTCATTCTCCCAGTCCCTGCCTTTGTCTTCTGTGACTTGGGTGGTGTGGCTAGAGCACCTGCCAGTGAAGACTGAGGCAAAAAAGTCATTGAGTACCTCAGCCTTCTCCATATCCCAGGTATTTTTCATATATTGTGCCAACCTCTTTGGATGAAGCTACCAAGCAGACTTTGGTCATGCTATTTTTCTTCCAGGAATAGCCATCTCAGTGGGAAAATTCTGTCATACATTAGCACTCCTGGACTTCTGCTTACACTAGATGTTCACAAAGAGATATACTAAAACTATTTCTCCTAACCAGGAAGAGATTTCTTCCCATCTCATCCCACAGTGACCTCATCTGGTTATTTATGCTGTTGTCCCCACCAGACCATTTCACTGATCTTCAGCCTGAAGACCTCTGTCTTGTGATAAGCATGAGCAGCCAGAGCTGCTATTTGTCTTCTGCTGTGGATTTTGATAGAATGGAGTCAAGTTCAGGCTGTTTGGAAAAAGCTGGGAACTTACATTCATGCTAAGTTTAGGCCTAGTAACCCTCTACTAACTGGTAGACAGAGAAGCTTTCTGAGGTGCTCTGAATTGCCCTTCTGTAGACTCTACTGTTTACTTAGCGTATCTGGGTTCATAGGAAGCTAAACTGGGTTTCGCACACCACTGAACGAGTGCATGGGAGTGACATTCATTATCTTTGACTAGACACAAAGACACCATCTCTGACTGGGCTACAAAACATCAAAGGATAGGAGAGTGTCTGGGGAAGCATCTTTACACATTTGCTCTATTTTTTGACTCTGAGGCATTTTCTGTTGGTTACTTCTATGAGTACTCTGCATTTACTTACATCTATGGTGTGCAACAGCCTGAACCCCGAGAAGCTGAAAATCTTCACCTGCCCCAGAACATAAATGATACGCTGCAGTTCGTCTCTCCTAACACACCAGAAATTTCCACAATAACAGTAAACTTTGCCTATAGAACTTTTGAAGATCTGACTCGCAGATACCTCTCCCTCTCTAATCATTGAGCAGTGTGATCACCAAGCTTATGGCTGTGAAATCCACCTGCTGCCTCATATCTAATGTACTTCAGACGGAAAATACATCTTTGTCTTCATCTCAGAAAGGCAGATACCCAAAAAAGGGAGGTTGTAGGTACCTTGCCCAATGAAGTCTTAAATAAGCAGCCTGTAAGAAAAGAGATTAGAGCTCTAAGAATGAAAAGAATTAGCACTCTGGAGCATGCAAGGACATGTGACACATTACTATGCTTAGGACAAAGGATGTGCTAAGCGTGTGTTTCAGATACCTAATATAGAGTATCAATGTATTTTAAGGAGAAAATGTTGTAGTTATTTGCTACACTTAGATCCCAGTCAGAGTGCACTGAAGATAAAGAAAAAATGGAGGGCTTTGGATCAGGCTCTTATAGGACAGCAAACATCGAAAAAAACAGGTCATGTAGTGTTTTGGCTATGCCCAGTGCCAAGGACTGCTTCCTTTTTAAGGGTGGGTTTGGGTTTTTTTTTTGTATAATAAAGTCATAGAGAGCATCCTGGGAATTAATTTGCCCCTTTTCTAAAACCAGACAGTCTACTATATAATGTAAATGACACTTTCAGAGTCTGTAATGGCTTTCATACTTTGTTATAAATCAGTCACTGCTGAGATGCCAGGAAAGTTATAAAGAACTCTGCAGCGTAGTAGAAGCCTTGAGGTGTGCTGATGTGTAGAGCAAACAAGAGCAGAGTTGCAGTATTCCCTCCTGAATCAAAGCAGTGTTTCATCTTCACATCTTGACCTACCTTTACTTCTCCACCAAGAGAAGAGGAATGGGAAATGCATAATTAAAATCTTCTGCCTTTATTATCACTGAAAATTGATGGGAAAAGCCATTGAACATATCTCTTTGTATGTCATCTGTATTTTTGTCAAGCTCCCTCATATCTGCAAAGCAACAATGTTCAGAAAAGTCCTAAGGTGACATCTCAGAAACATTTTACCTAAAGTTGGGTTATAACATAGGTCTGAAAAAATTCTTCCCACACGAAGCAACATTTCATACCAGGTTTATGTAAGCTTTGTAGTATGTTCCCTCCACATACGGTTGTCTGTCTGGAGACTATCAAAGTAAGCTTTGTAGGGAATTCTGGTAACCATATTAAATCAAGGAAGGGGAAAGTATGTTTTGTTGTGATGAATCTCATTTTGCTGTTTTAGCCCTGCCATATGCTCAGTTCAAGGAAATATGGTACTCCTTCATTGCAGTTGCACAAAGAGGAATTTTTAGGTTATTTAACTCTGAAGACTTTACAGACTAAATTAAAATATATTTTTTCTCCATTTTGACATAATTGCACACCCACATGTGAGAAAGTATATCCCACAGCAAGACACATTTATAGAAAAGACAGCTATACATATTGTGCTGCATCAACAATGATATCAGTGGAAACAAAAAAAAAAAAATCAAGTTCACTTCTATGTTTTGCCTGTGTCCAATTATTGCCTGAGTTGGACAGAATGACAGTTTGTAGCACTTGCTAAAACCATACTTTGCTTGATGTCAAAGAGAATTGCCTTACACAAGAATATGTTTCAAGAAAATCTTGACAGTGTTATTTAGAAACAAAAAAAAAATTGTAAGCCTCTTGCATCTATCCTCACCCTGAAAACACAAACCAGTAGCTGCTTATGATAATAGTTCCTAAAATAGAAAATTAAATATTAACTCAGAATAAATTGGACCTGAAACGAAACAGCTACACTTGCAGCAAGCAGTTTATAGCTCAGCCTTGCTCCACAAGGTTTCAGGTTTTGCTAGGCAACTGTACATGCACCTTTTAAATTTTAAAGGCATTGCATCTATTGTCTGTAGGAGTAAAAATATAAATGTTTCACATCACTTGGCTACTGGGAGAGGCTTTATGCTGAGAAATTAGCTATGTATGTGTGGTCAGTTTGCAGTAGTGAGGGAAAATGTAGAGAGAATTAAGTTGGGCATTTTCAGCAAAGAAAAAACTTTGGACAAAACAGATCGCACAACCCAGTGTAAATTAATGAAGACAATTTGGTATATGGCGTAACACAGTCTGCAGCACTTCTAGCTCAGTGTTAGTGAAACATTTCTACTAGTTATGAAAAATAACACTTTTAATAACAATTAATGTAAATAAAATGTACAAATATCGCTTTTCAGAAGCAAAATATCCTGGGTAAAATCCTGAAGAATTCTGATCAGAGATTGCTCGTAGTGTGATTCTGGTTATGAAGTGCTGGTTTACTAAATTAACTACATGAAGAACATGTTTGACCAGGAATTCCATAGTTTCTTCTCCGAACATGACATTAACTCTGAAAAGTTTTAACTGATAAAAAAAAAAAGTATGCGAAGTAGGACATGACTGTATTACAAGACCTTGCACTCATTATGTATATCTTTTCATCAGGCAGGAAAGGGAACAAGTCACTAAAGCCACGTTATCCCATGAGAGACAGGACATGGCTTGACACAAGGAACGCAACGGATCATTTGAATTGCAAAGAATTCACATTCTAACCTCTAAATTGCACGCATATTGATAGTGATAGGATTAGAGCTTCTTTTCAAAGATGTTGGTGATGATTGTTTTGTTATTAATGGTATTAATATTAATGAAGTGTTTTCAGGTTCTTATTCAGGACTAGGGCTTTGTTATGTCAGATGCTACAAAAACACACACTGCGATGGTGGTCACTCACTGAAAGATCTTTCAAATCAGAGTTCTTCAACCATTTATTTATAATTACATAATTTTTCTTATCAGTCAGTCTGTTCCTTAAACCAGAAACAATTTGATTTTTAGGAGGTCAGAGTTGAACTACTATCAGAATATGTGTCAGTAATAGTCTTCCTCGCATTAATGCTGGTGAATATCCATTTAAGACCAGATATACCACACCATAATGTCCATTAAAAAGAATATTTTCTTCAGAGCTAGTTAACTTTTTTGCTAACTGTATTTCTTAGTTGTTTCAGTAGGAGAGCTATTAACTGAAGTCCGTCATTATTTTTCATCATTCTTTCCCTGATTTTACTCTGCATATAGGACTAAGCCACTTAAATGTTAGAACAATACTCCTACTACTACTACAGGTTTGGTTAGTAAGTTTGTTTAAAAGCAAAACCAAAGCATAACTGTCCCTGGGAAACCAAATGGTGCAGCTTATTCTCAGAATAAGCAGAGAACCTGAGACAGCAGTTTTATGTTCCTTGGACCGAAAAAATTGTACATTTCCAACAAGTATGAATATTCTCACTCGCCCACAATGGCAAGTGCAGGAGTGCAGAAGCTGGCAGTTGCAGCTGGAATACCTGCCTGCCTGAAAACATCGCTCTCAAAAAATAGTTTATTTTCCCAGATAGCCATAAGATAATGGAGCAGATTCAATCCTGACACTCACTTCTGACTAACTCCTAGAATAATTAGAAAGCTTAGATTAAAGCCTTTCACTTCTGAAATGAAATGTCTGCAGGACCAAGCCTTAATAATTACGAAGTGGGAGAAATCAGGCATAGTGTGTGGAAAATGCAAATACGACAGAAAATGGCCTGCAGGTAGCTGAATTATTTTGGCATGCCTGTTTTAATAACAGCTATGGCTGGGAGGAGGCTGCAGGCACCCAGGCCTGCCAGAAGTGTTTTCTGAGCTTCCTGGGACCAGTCAGGTAAGTAAATAGGATGAGGAACCTAGAGAAGAGGTTGAGCTGGAAAATACACAGGAAGGCTGTTTGTCACCCTCTCAGATGCCCTTCAGACAGGAGTCCACAGGAGGCAGCTGCCTTCAAAGCCTCACAAACCATTTAGAAACAGTTCTCACTGGACCCCTGCTTCTCTTCTCTTTGTGTACTTTCACTGCTCTCAGCTGAAAAAGTAAATGGCTTCAAATAATGGCCTGTAATTGGCTAAAGTTCTAGAAAAAATTACTGGCAAAATCATACTGTGCTAATTAGTGCTGGGCAAATGTTTAAAGACAGAAGCATAAATAAGGAAATACTCTGTAGTCAAGCATTACAAAATCCACTTAGTATGGCAGTTGTGGTAAGGCAAACCAGTGACGACGAAGACAGAAATGAAAGCTGAAATTTCACATACAAACTAATTAGCCAACATGGGAATAATACATTTCAAAGTTTCATAGACTTTCATAATGAACTAAGGGCTTAGACACTCTTTGTTCTATTGTATGATCAATGCACACGCAAGCACTGTTTCAGAAATCATGGTAGTGTTTAGTTACTTCAAATTCTCATTGTCAAAATTTCAAAAGGAGCTAATTCTGCACTAATGAGCAAGCAACCTGAAAGGTTTCTTGTTTGTAAATTAGGTTTGGTTTAATCTGCACGAGTTCAAAGAAAGCAGCTCTGACTATGGAGGATGTAGTGTAGTGAATGTTGGTTTAAGGATTTCAATAATAAAAACATCTGCTTAGCTTCATATCCAGGTTTTGGGAAACATCACAGCAGCACCTCTCCACAACCATAGGACAAAGTCTCAAGGACAAAATCTGCCTTCTCAGGCCATGCTAAACAAAGAACTAACATGAATCACTTATTCTGAATGCAGACTATGCTTCTGTAATGCTCAGGAGCCCTCCTGAAGGACTGAAGATCATCCCATTGCGTTACATGCTTTGCAAATGCATAAAAATGACTTTCCTTGCCCCATGACAACCACAACAGGCTTCAAGTATGTCAGGAGTATACAGAACATATGAGAAAATGTTATTTACCACAGAAGATAGTGATTTCAGTACCTCAACATTCGACCCACTGTCAAGATTGGTTTGGAGGCATAATGGCAAAGGAGAGTTTTGTGGTGATTCTGTGAATCTTCGCTTCTCAGGCAGGAGGGTCAACTGTGACAATAACATGGCAAGGGAGACTGGTCTTGCAGACCAGTTTAAACATGGAGGGTAAGGTGACAATATGCAGCTATAACCATCACAGTACTAAATGAGATCTGCGGTGTCCCACTCTGTTCAAGATTATAAAAAACTTTACTGAGAGCAACTTCAGCAAGACATGGAAGTAAGTGGAGAGGTGTGAGGACCAGGACAGTGGCATACAGGACAGCCAAGGAGCTGATAAATGAATGGCAGAAGGGCAGAAGGGGCTGGAGAGGGAAGAGGATTAACCGGTCAGGTTCAGGTAGGTTTGACTTGTGAGCAAAAAAGTGTCAAAAGACATAACCGCAAGGAGTAAAAGGGAACTGAAAATTACTTGTGCAAGTGAAGAAGAGCCAAGCCAAGGAAAGCAGCCAAGAAATCTCTGTGTATGTCAAAAAGTGAGAGAAGAAAATTGGAGGAGTGGAAGTCAACAAGAGAATTAGAAAAGGGGAAGGACAAGTACTCTGTCAGCCTTCTCTCTGAGGAAAGCCACAAGATCCCATGAAGCAAGAGGAATGCAGTGAGAAGAGGAGGATGTAAAAGAAGTGATGCAAAGATAGTGGGAAAACAGCAGATTACGAGTAGAAAAAGATGCCTGAGGCTGAGGCTACTCTTAATTGCCCTCCAGCCTGCCCTGCGCCCTGGCTGGGGGCAGCCAGGCAAGGCATCACCAGCCAGGGACCATCACACTACCTCCTGCCTGACCTGGTCACCAGACACCCTCATTTTTGCCACTTTGGCAAAGGGTGAGAAGGACTTAGTGGTTTCCTAAATGTTGTTCTCCTTCAAACTTCTCTGAAGTTTTAACTGTCTCCAGAAAGGAAAGCAGTGACTCTCCCACCCATTGCTTTATGTAGCAAGTTCACCCCAGTGATCCTCCTGATGTCCATGAGACTGGAGAATCCAGAGGTCAAACAAGGAAGGAGTTTCCAACTCTGTATTTTGGAGTTGGGTGTCTCGTTTCCATCAGTTTCTGGCTTTAGTGGCCTAAGTCCCTTAAACAGAGCTGCTTAAGGCCCCCAGATATTCCCTAAAATGGCAGCCTAAATTAGTTCAAGTACAGCAAATAACATCCCTCTCCCTGGAGGGCTTGTATCTTAGTCATCAGACATAAGTCTTATGCCACTAGTTGTGAAAAATACAGCTGATTGATCATTATCAATTAATTTAAATTGAACTTCAAAGGTAATATTTGTAGCTTTAAAATGTGCCCTTATATCAAAAATCAGGATCAGAGTATATGTTGACTTAAAAGAGTAGGAAGAGAGTAATAAAGTGTGTTCTGGAAGTATGCTACATAGTTTGGAAGCCAAACAGACTAACTTATGGGGCAGCTTATTATTTCATTACTCCCAGGGTCACTATCACAGAAAACAGCACGTTTGTCATGGGATGAGACATTTCATGAGGAGTGAGACAAATTCCAGCACCCTTCCTTTAGGAAAAATGTAGTGTCCTCCATTACTCCTTGAGTAATCACTCCTTAGTCACTGCCCTGCAAATAAAACCAGCAGTTACAAAGAGGTGAGTTGAGATTAATTTGCACTCTTACCCATTGCAATTCTGAGGTGGGACTCTATGGAGAATACAAACCTGGACCAAGATTACCAAAGTGGCTTAAACTCATGATAATCCCTGAAATAAAGGTATTTCAAGTATCTTTTGTCCAGAAAATATTTTAAATACAGACCAAACCCAATTTGCACCAGGTATTTTTATTAAACAGTTCTTAAAGGAGCCAATCTTTAAGTTTCTAAGTGTCTCCTGTGAAGTACTGAGCACTGTCGGTTTTCATGGTCATCAATCTTTTTCTTCCAGCACAGAAATTCAGAACACTTTCCTCTCCAAGGACCATTAAGGTCGATGAGGAGCGGGAGGTAGGTGAAGAGAGAGACAAATGCATGCAGAACTGCCACCGCTGATCTGGGTAACCAGGTACAGGAAATAGGAATTCAAATACTAAAGCAGTCTTTGTTAGGAAACCTGCTGTAGTATCCCTTTCTTATACTGTCAGTGTCACAATTTTGTGGAAATATACTGATTTCATCTGACACGCCTAAACCTGCAACTGCTGCACAAGAAGTTTAACCATGCTATCTGTTAGAGCCTCTGAGGCTTCCACAGTGAGCTGAGGGCTTCAGTGCTTCCATTTTTAGGGTATGAATAATGCATATAGCTTTAACATCTCAGAAATCTTATTAGCCCTCCTGTAATGGGGCTTCTTATTATCAGCACCAAAGTTTCTGTGAGGTTTTATGTGTGAAAAAACTAACAATGCAGTGTGAAAGACATACCCCCCTGCTAAAATCAATAATCACTCAAATTTGTGCAAGTGAACTCTGCAAATACAGAGGGAAAAGAATCTCCCTGCCAGCTTAAGAGAATGCCTATCTTAACAGCTCTGCAATTGCAAAAAATCGCCATCATCCTTCATCTTCTCCCTTCTAAATGTTCTTTCACTCGTGTATTCATTTGTCAGTTCATACAATGATTTACTGCACATCTAGTGCTGGGTATGTGTTGCCAGTTACCTGCTATTTAAGAAGCAAAGCCAAAAATTGGTTACCACTGTGTGTCTCCAGAAGAAGGAATGAGTGATCAAAACCCTGGCCTGCAGCTAGACTGTATTTACATAGAAATGCATCACTAAGATACCTACCCTATTTTTATTTACTGTCCTAGAATGGCAGTCGAGCGTGGGCAAACTGGGAAGCTGGAGAGGATTACTGGGTTCTGCTTTCCGCCGTGGCACTGATTCACAGTGGAATCCCATCAGATATGCCTGGCGCCATGTGCAGCCATTACTTCTACAAAACACGTCTTTACCCCCTCAGGTATATACTTCTTATTCTGTACCTGAGTAGGCATTATGAGCATGATAATTTTTTTATTATTAGACTGTATTTTTTATTATTAGACTGTAATTTCATGAAGATTACTTAAATTTACCTTTTAAGTTCAGTGCTTGCAATCCATGGATAAAATATATTCTAGGAGAATAAAATATGGTTTAAATTTCAGTCATTGGAATCCACACATTTAGACATGATAAATGAACTACTTCTAGTCCTTATCAGCTCTAAATCTTTGCTGGTTTTGGCTGGGATAAAGTTAATTTTCTTCACAGGAGCTAGTACGAGGCTATGTTTTGGATTTGTGCTGAAAACAGTGTTGATAACCCAGGGATGTTTTCGTTACTGCTGAGCAGTGCTTACACAGAGCCAAGGTCTTTGCTGCTCCTCACCCCACCCCACCAGCGAGTAGGCTGGGGGTGCACAAGGAGTTGGGAGGGGACACAGCCAGGACAGCTGACCTCAACTGACCAAAGGGATATTCCATACCATATAACATCATGCTCAGCATATAGGGAGCTTGGGGAAGAGGAAGGAAGGGGACATACACACACACACAGACGTTCGGAGTGATGACGTTTGTCTTCCCAAGTAACTGTCACACGTGCTGGAGCCCTGCTTTCCTGGAGATGGCTGAACACCTGCCTGCTCATGGGGAGTGGGGAATGAATTCCTTGTCTTGCTTTGCTTGTGTGTGCAGCTTTTTTTTACTTACTAAACTGTCTTTATCTCAACCCACAATTTTTCTCACTTTCACTCTTCTGACTCTGTCCCCCATCCCACCAGGGGAGTGAGCAAGCAGCTGCATGGGGCTGAGCTGCCAGCTGGAGCAAAACCATGACAGCTGTAGACAGTATCAGGACACAAAAGAATGGAAAATACTGTGAGGAAATAATTTCCATCAAGAAAAGACAATATGAACAAATTCTTTCTGCTTCCAAGTGATCTGTCAATAAAAGGTCAACCTGTAGAAACCACGATTTGAGCACTGGCACCTGCCTCAGTACAGTTTATCTTCATTAAAGTCAGTGAGGCTTCTCATGAGTGGACCACAGCACCTATTCAAACCCCTTTGAAAGCAGCTGGGGACTGCTTTTTGGAGCGTTCAAAGCATCAGCTGGTGGTATTCTTGGAAGGGAGAAGATTCATTCAACCTTCAGCTGATAAATCATACTTCCATGGAAAAAGTTTACCAGCCTTTAGGATACAATTTTATATTGACATATGGTTGCATTTGTTTAAGCAGTTTTCCTTGTACTTTTCAAAATTATACATAGAATCCCACAAATTGCTTCCTGTTATATATCTGTCATTAACATGAGTTCTAGGATAGCATTAGGAAACACGGAACATTGCACTGAGATTAGTAAAGCCCTTGATTTATTTTAATATGCTATGCATCCGTTTGTTTTATAATTTCAGTTACTATCAATATAGTATCATCCCATTACTCAGCAAGGGAGCTGTCAGGACCATACGAACAGATTACTGAACTTTTCCATGTCATTTCCAATATTTAGCATAATTATTCGCGCAGATACTTACTACAGAAGACAAGCAAATAGATTCATGTCAGTCAGGGTGGGGAGAAACTAGAGAAACCTTTTATCTAGTAATATACTAAAGTACACATATATTAACACAAGCCTTTGAAAAATTGACACCATATATATACAGTGACTTTCCAAAAAATGATCTCTGCATGAGACCAATGGCAGAGGGTCTTGATGGGAATTTTGTTGAGATAAGGTTCGGAGAACTCCAGTTTTGACCTGCTTTATTATCTATTGATTAAAGTATAAAATTATTTGTGTTTCAACTCTTTGCATGCAAAGTATGACCAAAATTTTGCTATATATTGCTTTGACAAAGTGTGTCACATCACCATTAGGCTTAGACATGTCAAGGTTTGCTGCTCAGGCACTATTGAGAAGAGCATATTTTGCAGCAAGCTTAGAAATGTTTATGCACATACTCAACTTTCTGCCACAAGTGGCCCCTATGAAGCCAAGGAATGAATTCTCATCAGTAAAGCTAAACATGCACAGAAATGTAGGTGATAACAGGGATCCAGCCTGCAGTTAGATTCAGGCAAGAACTGAAGAAGGCTTGGGTTGAGCTTAGGAGTCAGGCATCAAAAGGTATCATGCTTTCTAGTCAGAAATAGTTTTTGAATTATATTTCTGACTTTCAGCTCAAAGATGTATTTGCAACAACACTGAGGACTGCCTTTGTGTTCTCTGTATGTCCTCAAGGAAAACATTTAGCAAGACTGTTATGAAGATAAATGACATGATTTTCAAAAACAAAGAGGGGAAAGGGAAAGGAGCGTTCTTTCCATCATACAAAAGGGAAAGAGAATTTCTAAAGGATTTTCTGTGCTAGAGGATGAAATGGTAAAAGCTTGGTTTTGCAAGGAGATAGACTTCCCCCAATTCTGAGGGGAGGAAAAGATGCTTTAGGCCTTCATAAAGCTGAGATGTTTGTGACTTGTCCCAGTGGAAGCTGAAAGAAGACATAAGAGTAGACTCTTGTGTAGAATTTCTTGTCCTCTGACTCTACGCTTACAACAAACCACTGCAGCATATGCATGCCTCCGTGTGGGATCCTATCAATTTATTACATAGCTAAGAAAATGTGAGGCAGTTGAAGAATAAATTGCAAGCCTCAAGGCATGCTTAGAGATCCTAAATTAGCAAAACCAAATTTAAATATAGCTCCAGATATGGAGCACACAGCTGGCTTATCATGCTAGCTTGCATCGGAGCAACCCCACTGAAACAAATGAGGTAAGACCAGTGTGTATAAGAAGCTAATCAGAAGAAGCCCTTCTCTCATGCCCAACAGCAAAATTATATCAATGGTTGTGTTAGTGAAAAACATTTATGTAGCAATCTGTTAAAATTCATAAGAACATGTAGACATTCACCAAAATATTCAGGATAGATTCTCCTGAAAAAAATCTGATCTTCATTCTTGCCATAAAATATTGCATTAGCTGGAAATTTTGGTGGAAGCAGTGGTACCTTTGATAACAACTAAATCTGAGAACTTACAAGATTTTTAGTACAGGAAGAAGTCACTCTTATTCTCCTCCAGAGAACCCAGCGATATGGATAGAATTAAATTTAAAAATTGATAGGCAGAAAAAAGACACAAATCAGGGACCTACAGCCTTTCCTAAGTGTTTACTTATTCATCAGTGAGCTTTGCAATTTAATGAAGAGTGATATCCTCAAGTTCATCTTGCTCAGATGGAACCACAGAAAATTAGAAATGGAGGGGATTTTCTGAGACAGTGGCATCTGTCTCCCTGCTCTGTGGTACAAACAGGTATACCAACATAATCCAAGACAAAAACTGAGTATCCTTTTCTTAAAATTGCCATCTGGTGAAAACCTTCAAGCAGTGTCCCTTGGATGCAGAGGCAGGGAGGACAAGAAAGTTGGAGATTCATTAAAAGGTGTCAAGAAGACCATAAAGCAGTGAGCAGCAGCTCCTTTTCACCTGGAAGTGAAAACGGGCTGTGAGCACTGGCTGTGACCATTCAATGGGAAGCAAAGAGCTGGTAGCTAATACTAAGCACAGGGATGTAGCAATTCTTCCTGGGGAGAAACGAAGGGTTTTGATGCAAGGTGTCACATGGGAGCAAATCATCAAGAAGGAGCTCACACTTCCAACGAGCTGGAGGAGCCCTGGTTTTGGATATCTATTTTCTATTCAAATTGCTAGCCATTCTTTGACTGATTTTAATATAAATCTTGGTTGCTTCAGTTTAAACTTACTGCTTTTTATTCCATCCATGCCTCTAGTCCTTCCTGATGAGCATTCTCACTGCTGGGTTCATTTTAATTGGTCTTCAAGTCTCTTGAACCATGGATACGCAGTATGGCTTGTACCCTGTTTTTCATATAGCTGTCTATTAGTTTCAGTGAGAATAAATTTTCCTGGATTGGTTGTGTGAGCATGTAATGAAACCATTTCAAAACATACAAGACATCTACTACTTTTCTGCCATTCACACAGCATATTATCTTGTCCTAGAAGGAGGTTACAGCAATCTGATGTGATTTGGTTTTGAAAAATATTTTTTCCTCATTATCTGCTAATTCTCATCCATGCTTTGCTTATTTATTCCAGAATTTTCAAGAGATAGAAAATTACTTGACTAGTGCCAAAACTCTGGCTCTCCTTTTCCCTCTTTTTTAAAAGATTACTACATCTAGACTTTTCCATCCTTTCACAAGCTTACCCATCATGGACAGTTTTTCAGAACACCACTCTTTGTCCTGAAATAGCCTTTCTCCATTCTCGGGCTAGTGTAACTCATCTGAGAACTGCTAAACAATTTGAAAATATCTTAAAGAAATTAACTTGAGCACCTGAACTTTTAGACCAAAATGTAGCCTGGTTTTGTACTCTTCTTACTCTCATAAGTTGACAGTTTATGGTTAGTCTTTCAAAAAGATATCAACCATTTGAGACTTCTTTACTTCATCCATTAATATCACTCATCTATTGTTGAATAGCTGGCAGATATTTTGTCTTCTTCTAAGACTTAACATACTTTTAAAATTAAATATTTTTAGCTTTTCTTAGCCTTTCTCTTTGCATACCCTTTCATGTCCTTCCATTTTTCATTTGTATACTACAATTATTTATCTTTTAAATTAATCTTTCAAATCTGATCTTGTTTCTGCTTTACCTACACTTTCTCTTTTTTTCCTGTGAGGCCACTGTGGAGTTACCAGTATAGTTAACTTGGTCTTCTAGTACCTTTCCATTTCTGCTCTCATCGGGACAGTCAGCATTCACAGTTCTGAGGTTACTACTCTCTGGAACAGTCGGTTTCCCGGAATCTGGTCTATCCAACAGCTTCACTCATAAAGAATACAAGTTGAAAGTCATCATAGCTGTTCTGATGTTTTAATGCTTCTCCATCCTTTTTTCATTTGACACATTTTAAGACCACATCCAGAGGTGGAGGAAAACCAAGGCTATTATACCTCTGATTCTGGATGAGGAAATGTTCTCTGATTGTACTCATGAATGGGGAGACATATTCTCATTCTTTTCAATTTTCTAAAAAACAGGTAAGCATGGAAACATTTTCAACGTTAAAAAAAGAATAAAATATGTTGAGAGTATTTACCTAAAGCCATTGAAGTTATTTATTTTGCTCAGCAGTGAAGAAAAGTTTATAGTATGTCAAACCATATTGACTACTGGTGTCAATAACAATGCTTTATGTAAATATGAGATAAGAGCTTATTTTGGTAAACATGCCAGATCTCTTACAAGTCACTGTTAAATTTAAATTTTTCATGTATCAGGAAAGTACATGAAAAACTGATCCTTGAGAACAAATTGAAGGAAAACTGAATTTTATGCTAGTTCAATGGTAATAGTAGAAGGTTTTCATAAAGATCTAGCACTTTCAGGCAATTGCTGTGTTTTAGAAAAATATGTTAATGTACAGGATTTGATAATCACTTTTTATTCATGGAGAAACTGAGAGACTGAATGACACCACAAGTGTTAGAGTGATAACTGAAGCACAGAGTGTTTTATTCATAGACTACCTAAATTTTCTGATGGCATTGCTAACAAGATCTTTTTTTTTTTTTTTTCATTTTTAACAATGTTTTTTCACAGACTCTTGGAAAACTAACATTTTACTTTGGCTAAAACTGTAAAACCTTGGAATAGGATTCTGTTCATAAAGCTCCATTTTTGTAATGGATTGTGTATCATCAGCATCACCTGATATATTCTGAATAAGTATGAAAAATGTTGTTGGTTAGTTTTCCTCAGAGTAATGCAGATATGTGCAGTATATGCTTTTACAAGACTAGAAGAACCCAAACAAACAAAAAAGGAAGAAGTTTCTAAATATTCCTACATAGTCTTCAGTATCTATTTACATTCCAGTGTGGCATGCGTGACGCTGGGATGTGTGCTGTATGGTTTTCTGTTTTCTCTTAATAGTAAAAATAAAACCCAAAATAAAAGAATAACCTTCCTGGACCACCATCAAGGGGTAGGAGAAAGAACTTAAGAAATATAGAGTTATTTTTCTTCAGAGATGCTCAGCTACATTACACCAGGTCATAATTAAATCAGCAGAGAGTGATATCTCTGGAACACCCGTTGTAAGTCAGACTGGTATTAATCATCTCCAAGGTGATCCCAGTTACTATGGGAACTATGATATTTGTTTGTGTTCTTAGCACTGCCTGGTCGCACAAGTTTGGCAGCCTCCTTATAGTAATCCAGCAGATTAGAAATGTTAAGTCTCCGTCATGAATTTTTCATTACTGCTGTCAGTATGAATCTGTCCTTTACAGAAATAATTACTAATTAATAAATCCTACTCTGTGTTCAGATGGGAAAGGTTGTCTATGCTAAACCTGCCCTTTTGTAACCAAGCTGTTTAAACCCTTTTGGATTTTGTCAAGCAAAGAAAGCATCATTTCTTCACTCACTAAGCTCGTCTTTCAAAAATGAGTAAACTCCTTGCCATCCCTTTTTTCCTGTGACTTTTAGCTAGATTTATTGAAAAAAAGATGGATCATCCTGAATGGAGGCTTGACTCAGATAGATTGTTCCCTCTTGTTTAATTAATTCTGTTCTCCAGCTACTCCAGAGAATTTCTCTGGTTAATGAAAACATGTCTGAAGGTACAGGTGAGCACTTGGACCAGCTCTAGCACCCTTGTGCTCTCCCAGAGCCAAGCGAGCCCTGGCTCTGCACTCGCCACCCGGCTGGGGGGAGCACGGGCTGCCCCTGCACCCCACACGGGTCCCCACCACCCGGGGTGCCCCAGCAGGGACAATCCCCAGCAGCACTCTGGGTGGTCCTGCTCACTCCAGGGGAGTTCGTCGTGCCTCAACCACAGAGAAAGTGCCTGAGGTTCGTTAGATCCCGCCAAACCTGATGCAGAACAGCAAAAGACTTGAGCTGACTGTCTCAGGAGTGGGAAGGCAAGGGAGAAAGAAGGGAGAAACACCCTAAAATTCCCAATAACACCCCAAAAGTAATTGATTATCCTGGAAAAAATCTTGTGATCCTTCACTCTGTGCTATAAAAGTATCGCACAAAAACCTGGATGAATTATTGAAAATGTAATTGGAGGAGGGGAAGGGAAAGCAGACAGCTAGCTAGAGAGCATTTCATTTTCCTGCTTCAGTGGCTATCTATCCGCTGCGTAGATGCCATGCTTTGCTTCCCTTTTTATTTTGGCGGGAGGGAAGCGGGCAGCCCTTATAAAGTCAGTTCCACTTGATTCATGCAGAAAATCCGATCTCACTTCACTATGAAGCAATATAAACTCTCAAAGACACCTTTATTGCAATGGCGAGGTATGGAGATATTACAGTACCCACTGTTCATGTACTTCTTTCTTTTCTACAAAGACATGCTTATCCTGAAGAAGTTGCAGCCACCCTGCCCCTGCTCCTTTTTCTCTTCTTTCTTTTTTTCCTTTAAAGGGCCTGTTCCAGCACCCATATCTGAACCTTACTCCAGCCTTTCATTTGGTCGGAGCCAAGAACAGGAGAAGTTCAAGAGGCTCACTGTGAAGATTTTTTTGCAGGAATGGGGCTTTAGTGATAATACTGGAGAGCAGTCCAGATCTCTGACAGGATGGCACAACAAATAAGAGAACAACATACAGGAGCTGGGGAGGACAAGCGAGGAGGCTGCTCTAGAGGACAGCACTTCTAGGCAAAGTGGAAATATTCCTCTGAACTCTGTTGCTGATGTTTTGTGTTAGCCAGCTGAGTTCACTGGCAGCAGTAATTTGTGTCAAGGAATTTGCATCTCCATTTTAAACAGTGCTGTCTTCAAAAACGTTATCTGAACACAAGATGAGAGAATGCTAAGGAAGAATCGGCCAAGTGTTTAGACCCAACTTAAAGAAAATATTGAAATTTCCATCTGTACTAGCAGGTTAATTACCCTAAACAACCTGTATTAACCTGACATAAAAACACCTACAGGAATCCCAGAAACATGGTGTCAGAAAGTGTAGGTGATTTGTATTATACTACCAACTTTTTGAAGTATGACTTTATTCCACTATAAAATTTGAATATAACAATGTAGAAACCTTATCACAACAGTTTGATAGAACATAATTAAAATGGATATATTCAACAAGAACAAAGCCAAAGAATTTCATTCAAAAATGAGACCCCAAAATGAATCTATAAAAATATTCTTGTGAAAACTTAAGAATACTTTTACCATTATTCTGTAGAAATAATCAAATAGAAATTAAAAAGGAGACATTTTCACCCAAAATAAAGTTTTCAGATTCTTAGCAAAGGACAAATTTGTCAAAGCACCAGATATTGAAAATTTAGTACAAAAGTCTCTCCATTCTGCCACACCTTTCTGAATATTTTAACACTAAAGTATGTGAAGTGAGATTCAGTAAGCATCAATGAAAATATTTACATGGACTTTGTAGCACCACAGAAGAAATAAAATCATTTACAGTTTCAGAGACACAGGAAAAATAACTGGTGAACTGATTGGCAAAAATATTGGTCACTGAAAACTTTACATGATTTGAAAAGCCAACAAATACTATCAGACTTCTGAGAATATAGTTTCTTTGCATATCACAGAAAACTGAAATACGTTCAAAATCATCGAAACCACAGATCTACTACAAGGAGCAGGCAATGTTATGAGTTTCTAAGTACATAATTTACACTTCTCCAATTATCTCTGCCATATCTTATGGAGGTTGTTCATTACTCCTATGAAATATTCATCAGGAAAATTATTTTATATTATCAAACATTCACAATTGTTATCTTCCTTTTTTTTTTCCCATTAAAATAGACTTTTATCAAAACAAGTTTGATTTAATTTGCCTTGTTCCTTGGAGAAGGAGCTTTCCAAAGACAAAAAAAGCAATGGCCACACAGGCAGGCATGTAATCTAAGGTTCCTGACCTAGCACAATCATTAATGTCATGTTCTGGCATGCTGCACCTCACTTTAGATGCAATAAATTAGAACTTTTGACATTCTTAATTTGGAAAGGCAAGGCATCATCATGGTCACAATTCACTGAACTTTGTGCTGCCAACAGTTCAGCGCTTAATTACACGTACCAAAGAGATGCCAAAGGTTTATACCAATGTATTCTCAACATCAGTACTCCAGCCCAGTTGTAGCTACTTTAAATTTAGACACAGTATGTGAGTCAGACATGTAGATATGATCAAGCTAGAATTAATTAAGATCCTTAGTCACACTGAGCATGCCGTAAATCAAAGCAAAAGTTAAAAAGAAAAACAAACTCATTTTCAAGTTTCTCTGAGCGGATGCCACACAATACAATTTAGGAATTTGGGTTATTCTCTGCTCAGCCTACCATATTTTATGCATGTATTCAGTAAAATACTCACAGAGATTCAAAACTCATTTAAGAGGATATCCTTCCTCATCAAAAATGAAAGAGCACATTACATGAGTAACGATGAGACTGAAATTAGCTCTTGTTCCTTAGAGGAGCACCAGGTCTGTCTAGGTTAGAGGTAGTTATGGAAGAAAGGCGGTCCTGGTGTCATAATTGATTTTTTAAATTGATGTTGACCACAGGGTATGACCACACTCTGTGCATCACTCACGCAAGGCACCTTCATGGAAAGCATCCTTTTCCTGGGACTTCTTCAGGGAAAGAAGCCGCTGTGAGGGGGGTGATAGCTAAGCTGCTTAATCCTTTCATAATGAATTTAGTCCTTCTGAAATGTATCAGATTAAAAGGTCTTCAGAACTGTCTACCCGCATCATATGTATGGCCAAACTTCCCCACGGGGATCTGGCAGTGTGTGTTGCTTCTCAGAAAAAGCATCTTTAAAGACAACAGGGCACTTCAGCCTTTGCATCCAGCCCCACTTTCTTTCCTCTGCCATCCTCAGAAGTAGTGAACTTGCCTTCCTGCAGCTCACATAGGGGACACCGCAGCTTCCAGCAGCATTTGAGTAGCAAAACTAGTACTGTGTCATAACTATAAATTTTAGTACAGACATTTGAATTCTGTTCTGGTGCCTAATGCAGTGATACCAGGCAAATAGTTGTAAAAACTAGATTTTGGTTGCATAAAGGCATAAACGTTTGGGAGTAACTGTTGTCATAAATGCCAGTATCTCTACATATAGAAAAAAAAATTGTGTATAAATAAGATTATTCAGTATTTGCTTTTCATTGCTTTTCTCTTCAAAAAGCTTCTGTCACCTAGGCAGACAACAAAGGAAATATTATGAAATGTAGGGCTGCAGTTTCCAAAGGCATCTCAGCAGTTAACTGCTCAACTAACATGGGAGTCTGCAAACTCTCATGAGCTCTGTTAAGAACGTCAGCTTAGATGAGCATTCAAATGTCTCAGCTATTGTATAACAACCGGCAATGTAAAGAAAAATCAGGCTGCAAGCTCACTTTAGGACTAAATACAAAGGTACCAACAGAATTTAGTTGGGACTAGCCTACTTTTGGATTAGTAGTGGCTAACCAGGTGAATATCTGCCTCCCATAAGTTTGAGTATTTCTCTGGGTATTTCTTTTCCAAATCAATATTTTACAATAAAATCATACTTTATGAAACAGCTAAAACCTCATTTCAGGAAGCAGGTTTTAAAGATAAAAGCGGAAAACTTGGGAAAAGAAAGTGGAATATTATTTAAATCCTATCAGGAAGTCTGTAGTAAGTGTTTGTATGTGCACACAGCTTTTGGAGGGAGAGGAAGGAGGAGTTGTGCTTTAGCATAGCTGTTCATGACAGAAAATTAACATAAGATTTGCTTTTCCTATTGTATTTTTATCACCCAAGAACTGAAAAGATAAATGGTTATGTCATTTCAGCTCTGTAAGTGGAACTGTGCTGAAAAAGTACCAAATGGAAAAGTAAACTCACATAAGCAACCATGCTAGAAATAAAAATAAAAGCATTAAATGCTCTGCACGTGCAGCAAGACAGCTCAGATATCAGTCTCTCATTCTGATTTCTTTCCTCCACAGGAGTGCCTCATTCACTGTTCTCAGCAAAGACCAGCATTGCATTACAATGAATGTCAATTTGATGAAGCAGAAAAATTAAACTGAAGACAGCCCGGCGAATTCAACTGCCTGCGTCACCTTAGGTGAGGTACTTACCCTGGCACGTGCCCCACAGGGCCCCAGCTCTCCACGCGATCGCCTCCGCAGCAACGCCTGCGCTCTCCGTCACGACATGAAGCTGCAGAAGATTTCAACCTCTGAAGTACTTCCACAGGTGGACAGGTCATGTTTTAACATCAGAAAGTTTAAAAATTTATTTGGCCTTAGGTAAAATATGAGGTTGTATCTATCTTCTTCATCCTTGCCTTTTGGAAGGAGAAGAGGACTGGGCAAAATTTCTCATGGAAAATCTTGTGCGAGGCTTACCTGCCAGGACTAATTTTTAGAACGGCAGTATGCTGCTGTTTGAAGAAAGAACTCAAAGACTTCGTCAAATAAATTAAAATTATCACTATTCATTTTATTATTGAACTTAGTATATTGGTTTAAGGCCAATATTGGCATTATGTGTATCGGCTTACAGCTTAAGGTTGTATCCTAATAACCAATTGTATATAGCTAGCTTAATTTTGTACGTTTTTTCAGTAAAGCTGTAACCAGATGTAGCAATGGAAGAAGCAGCATCATAGCTGAAGAAATCTTTTTCCACTGTCACTGTAGCAGTGTAGGTCACTCGAAATCTTAGTAAAAAATGTAGTTATGACCTATATACAGTATGCCACTACAATTACAGATGGATAAAGCAAATGTGATATTACTGCTAGGTGGACAGAATTCCTGCCCCAGTGCTATCCTCAATAGTTAGACTATCACGTGTCCTCTGACTCCTAATAATTTTTAAATTCCTGCTCTGCTTAATTAGGGAGAGTAAATCCTCAAGGATCTCTTCCCTACCAGCAGAGAGAAATAGGCTCCTCGGGAAGGTTATTGGGGTTTTAGATATGCTGGATCACCTACTGTCTAGGCTCTTTTTTTCATTTATTTATTAAATGTAAAGGCGGCATTGGGCAACTTAACCTCACTTTCAAGTTTGTTTCAAGTAGGGCTGATATGTGTGCATATGTTTACATGGAAGGGAAAGGAAAAGGTTTCCAACTCCTTTGCATAACTAACAAGTTGCAATAGTTTTGTGTGACAGAGTATGTTAACTAACTTCTGTAGCTATCAGTAGGAGCTGTTGATTCAAGAGGAAATGACAAATGTGTGAATGTTTGTCAAGAAAAATAACCCTCAAATCTGTCTTTTCTAACCACTGTGGATCATTTGCAAGAAGATGAATGGAATTATTGATCAGTTGGGATCAAAGTCTTATTTTCATTATAATATAATTCATTCCCACATTTCAGCCATCTTATGACAGAGGTATGTTCAGGGACATTAGAATAAATAAAAGTCAGACTGAATGCTGCTAATAAGGGAATGTTGTCAGCGTGATAACAATGCAGTAATGGCACAGATCATCCAGAGAAATGAATAACATAATGGCTCACTTTTTCTTTTAATTGCTTTTGATTGAGGCTCTGCTTTCCATCCAAATCTTTTCACAAGTAATTAGTGGGTGCAAACTTCTGTCAGAAGTGAATATTTTTCCATAGTCCTCAAGCCAAAGTAGGCAACAGAACATTAGGTCTGGCATTTCTAATTACAACTCTAATTATATAAAACCTTTTTGCCCAAACCAGCAAGAAACAGTTCCTACTGCTTAATGGGAGTAGAGCTCTCACCAGTCAACATTCTGGTACAGTATTCATCTACGCGAAAGCCAATTGCTGCGCGCTACCCACTGCCACCTGTTACCCGCGTGCAGCTTGAGTGGCAAAATCCATTCAGCAGCATATATGATCCTTCCAGCCTTCTATAAAATTCTGCCTCAGCATGGTGATTTTCTCTTTTTAATAAGTACATTATCAACAATAAACCAATATCAGAAGCAATAGGGAATCGCTGCTGCAAGCCAACGAGTTCCAGTGTTCTTCGTACTCTCACCGATGCAACTCTCGGTTCTCTATCACTTTATTACTATTTCTGCATCTTACAGCCTGCGAGGCCACTGGCAGCTGATACTGCTCACAGCTAAATACTATATAGTTTTACTCACCAATGCAAAATCTTCCACACAGAAGAAGGGAAGAGGAATGGAACAAAACTAAACAAATAGCCAGAACACAAAGCTAGGATGCCCAACGACAGAATAGCTCGTGCTGTATGGGCTGGAGGGGGAGCAGGGGAGGTGTCTCATGATGCACTCTTCTCCACATTGTATTTTGCCTTCTCTAACTTCCTGAAGAACAGGTAGTTCTGTCATACAGGACAGAAAAACATTGGTAAATACCATCATAACCAGAGTTTCCTCCACTTTTTTTTTTTTTTTAAATCAGACGTAANATAAATCAGATGTAAAAGAATCTGTGAGTTCATATGAGTAGAAGACAAAAAGAGAAGACAAATGTCTCCCAGCAAAAACAGCTTTTCTGCCTTTGAGAAATGCCAAACAGCTGTCCAGGAAAGAAGCATATCTTCCCAGTACAGTAGATTCTGTTACAACTAGCAACGGCGGGGACAATTTTATTCTTTGCATGCACAGTGTTTGGATGTGTGTGAAATGCATCAAGCTCGTGCTACCTCTTGAGCACAAGCATAAAGACATAAGACCATACTCTTGCCTAGGTGGTTGCACCAGCCTGCAGTATTAGTCAGGTATAGACCAAAGAAATTTTTGCAAAGGGCAGAAGTGTTGTTAATACTGTCTTTACTATAAGCAGGCATCCCAGACAAAGAATCAGAGGAAATCTTCCCACCTTCTCGTGCAGACCTTATGCTTAAATTCTGAATCACAGTTTAAATAGCAAAATTTGACCAAGAGATAATTTTTTTAAGGTATTTAGGTGCCTATCTCCCATTGCTGCCTTAAAAAATCTACAGTGAACAGTGTAAATTTGGCTTCACCCATATAAAGGCAATTTTGATTCCTGCACTTATGTGACATCAGATCCGTGGGCACATTTCCAGTGGTATGCCTGTAATTTCCAGCTGTATTCCCAGAGGCTCAGTACTGTAGAAAGGCTTCTGATAAAAAATGCTGATAAAATAGAAAAGATTCCTTTGCAGTTGTGCTGTAGCACTTCCACATCAAACACCCTTCCATGGGCTAAGAACAAATCTTTGGCCTCTGTTGGGAATAACAACAGTGTAGCCCCAAGTCTTTGTCTTACCAGCATAAATCTTTGCGTCTGAGACACTAAAATTCTCATGTTCACAGAAGTTGCAGAAGTGGTGCAAAATGTTCCTTTATTTGAGAAACCACAGAGAAAGAGAGGAATAACACTTTTTTTTCTTGTTGTTTGAGATTAGCAGTTAGGATGCTATAGATGCTGCCTTGTCATAGTTAGGAAAACTGGCAAATAGGGTCAGCAATTAGATAGCAGATAGCGCATGCAGCCAGCTAGGCTACAAGGTCATTGATGGAGAAGCACATGCAAACACTGAAGAACAGCAGTGAAAGGGAGCCTTCAAGAAAGGAGCCCAGCAGTTCCATTCCCAACAGACAGAAAGGCAATTCACCTCAGGCAGGGCTGATCAATATGCCATCAGTCAGCTAATCATATCGTTCCCTACCCAGATCTCAAATATGACCTTTTAAATAGACTTCTGCCTTGACTGACAGGCCGAAGCTGGTTTCTCCCCATTTTAGGATCTCACCACAATTCCTCACTTGCCTTAGTCATGAGAGCAAGATGTCAAAGGCATGCATATGCTTAATAAAAAACAACTGTCCCTTTTAGCTGGTTAAAGCATTCTTCCTCTTCACCTTTTCAGCTTCCATTTATTGAAAAAATAATAATTATGCTTCACCTTTGTTCTTATGACCTTTGCTTCTCCAGCCTGCAGGAGAATCAGCTCCAGGTAGGTGACAGCTTGCAGGTAACACCACCCTGGGGGAGTTTGCCTCTGGGTCCTGCCAGAGCATACGAGCCCTGCAGGGCTCTGCCCTCATTCTGTGCCTTGCTTTGGGGTGTGTTTGCTGTTACATGCCCCCCCCCCCAATTGCTGTTACACCCTCCCAAATGATGACAGTAGACTCCTCCTGTAAATGGTGCTTTCTTGCAGTCTGCATTTACAGGGGGAATCAAAACACAAATTCACTTATCCTCCTAGTTATGCTCCTTACATAAAAACCATCCTTTCCAATACTTTCTCGGGCTGCCCCAAGACTCAGCACACACGTAATCCTCTCTGCCTCAGGGTCTCTCAACTATTTTTACCGTCTATGTGTTGTCCCTGTGTGGTGGTGTTTTCCCCGTCCACAGGGGGCTGAAGGCTCTGCTGCAGCCTGCAAGGCGGGTTGGCACTCTCTGTGGGTAAGAACGTATATATAGCCATCAAGCAGCAGTTGTTAGGAGCCACTCTGTCTGTCAAGTGCAAAGGAGGGCCAGGTTTCAAGGGCAGTGTGGACAGAAATGGCAATGAATGCATCTATTTAAGGGTGCCTACTCCCTCTGCATCAGCCTCCAGCCGCCAGCTAAAGCAGACATTTGACTTGTGAGCTAAGGCATGAGCAGAATAGAGCCCCTTGTTTCCTCAGGATGGTGGACTTGTGTGTGTCTGGTGCGTGTATCGAGAACGCATTATGGCCTCCACGGGTCACATGTCTGGTCATTTGCCCCACAAAATGTTGTAGGCACATGAGTCCCTAGGGAAGCTGCAGGTTTCTGCATACCAGGTGGTGTTAAACCAAATGCTGAGCCACCTTATTTGAAAATCTGGTGAGCCAAGGGTCTGTAGATACTCATATGTTTCTGCTGATCTTTGGAGTCATGCAGACAGACCTGGGAGGTGAATGCTCTTCCCTTTTCCTAGCTCACAAGTCAAATGATCCCTTTCACATTGCTTTGTTTCAAAAAGATGTTCAATAAGTAAGGGATCAAAAGTCAAAGAAAGAGAATGAGAAAACCTTACACATCTAGAAAATTCTGAGGTTTCACGTTCTTCTGTTGACCAGCTCTCTGTTTTGATCTGGCACTCACTGAATTAAATGGTTCTTAGTACTTGTCTCCTTTCTTGCCAAATCCTGTCATCAGTCACATCAGAGTAAAGAACCAGATCATTCTGAAATCCAGTCCTGAAATAAATATAGTGCAGTGAGAAGCATCACTTTTTTTCCTATCTACACAAAAGCACAGAAACTACACTTTGAAATGAGATTTCTCTTCTTTTCTGCTCTCTCTTCCATGTTCTCTTTTAAAGACACTAAAGAAAAAAAGCAAGAACTAAAGGAAAAGGTATTACACTAGGAATCTCTCCACACACACCTGCAGTTGTGTGGTTAAGTCAGGGGGTGTAAACTTATCCACCCAGTCAGACATTATGAATCCCACTTGTCAGCTCCATGTGCAGCCACAAGACAGATTCAGACTCACTGCTGGGACACCTATAATCTTTTCCTCTTCAGATGAAGGTTAATGTTTTATTTGGGTGCACAAATCTCTACAAGGAGTTCCTGTTTCTGCAAGGAGCCAATCTCCCGAAGCAGACCTCCTGTAGCTAGCCCCAGTTCTCTCTGGGCCCAGGTCTTCAAAGCTGGGCTAAGTCCAAAATAATCAAGAGCCTACCTATAAAATTTTCAGATATTTCACAAATAACTTCTTCAATTTACAAATTTAAGCATTTTCCATCATTTTCTGACTTCTGAGCATGCAGAATACACTTAAGCTCCATTTTCAGGAGTTTTTGCAGGATGGAGGTTAAAGAATGGAGGTGTTGTCTAGTGAGAACACATATTCCCACAAACAGCAAGAAAATTAGTCTCCAAATATTGCAAGATTTACAATCAAACCATGACAATTGGCAATGTGGTAAGAAAAGTTACAGCAGACAGTTATTTGGCTCCTGCTGCTTTCCAGGACTCTTTCCAGTGGCCCTCAACCCCCTACTTCCCAAAATACATCATTTCCAACTCTCTACTGGGTCACTTGGCAGAGTCCCTTTAGCTCTGTTCTGGGCCAGCTTGTACCGCTTCTGTGGGGAGCCGCTCCTCTGACAGCTTTCTTGCTTGCTCAGCAACCTGTCCAGTTTATTGTCACCAGACTCCTACCCAGTTCATAATCTAGGGCAGCCGAGACCTCAGGCACTTCTGCTATCTCTAGGCTTGAAATCATCTGCCGATGCTGATTTATTTTTTTTTCAGGCTAAGCTTCTGCAATAATCTGTTGCAGCTTTGCTGATTCCCCAGACTTGCCACCCCTGTGGGGGAACCGTAGCTCTGCAGCTTGGATTTAGGATGCAGAACCAGAAGAACAGCATGCAGAACTTCAACCCTCTTGGGTTCAGGAAACATTAGACAAACTGAGTGGTGGGTGTTTTCCTGTATGCAAGACTTTGAGGCAAACAAAACCATGATTATTTGCAAAAATATGCCTATCAGGCACTATTTCCTTAAAGCCCATTTCTTGGTTGCCAAAGCATGGATGCAGCTGTTATATGTCACTGAACTTCTGGGATACAAGGGCCAGGAGGAAGGCTGTCTTACCTTCTTTTATTTTTTTCCCTTAATTACTTGTTTTCTCTCTTGAGGGATGCCACCTACCTTTAAGTGAAAAAAAAAAAATGGACATTTTCTCCTGTCAGTCAGTCCATCACTTCTGATCCTTTCTGGCAATTTTTCCTCCATTTTCCTTGGCACTCTCCCCACACAACAAGCTCTTCACTCTTCAGCTGGCTGCCACGGCACTTCATGGCCAGCTCTGTTTGTCACCTGCTACGGCATTTATAGAAAAATGTGTATTGAACTAAGCAAATGTATTGGCTGAAGTGAAGAAGAGGATGCGAGACACCAGAGGAGTGCAGCTGCTGTTCCCCTTCACAAAGAGAAAGAAAAGCAAAAATTTCTTAAGTATCCCTTTATTTAATAGCTTTGTGTGGAACAAAAATTAGAAATTCATCCCTGTTGTCTTCTCTTTTGAAATAAGCATTTTTCACAGAAACTTCTACTTTTCAGTTACTACATATTTAAATGTTATCATTTATTTCTCTTACTTCCACTCTTATTCAATATTTTGTTATTGTCTTATTTTCATCCAGGGAGAAAAAGAAGAAGAAACGTGACGCATGTGGAAGCAACAAGGACAATTCCACCAAATTGGAAATCCACTACCGAAGCAACCAGCCTCTCTCTGTCTCCTGATGTCAGTATATTCAAAGCTATGATCACACTCCAAAACAATCTGGTTGTGGGTTTTTTTTTTTCCTGTTTGATCTTTGTTATATTCATAATCAAGATTTGATGATGAATTTGAGGTCAGATTATGGCCCCTGCCCTGCACTGCCAGCACTCTCCACAGAAGAGACAAGGTTGTTCTGTGACCACCTTCCTCATGACTATTACTGAGTCTAGGGTTTGGTTTTCCTTTCAGGAATCAGTCAATGCCAGGCAGGTAACTGCAAGGGACCTAAACCCTAAGCAAACCACTTTCCACCTCACACACAAAATTAAACCAAGCAAAAGTGAAACAGATGAAAATTAACTGAAGGGAGTTCTGTCTTTTTAATCTCAAATGTGAGCAGTGCCCTGTTGCAGGTACATAAGGTTTATTTTTGTGGCTGCTTCTAAAATATTCCAAATAACATCAGTTCTTGGTTTTATAAGTGGTGACAGTAATACAGTTCTGTGAACTCAACAGAATTGTTGGGTTTAACTTTCTGTAGGTGCTCTGAAACCACATTTCTTCCTTTGCTCATTCCTCTAAGAGCAAAACGGACTTATATTTGGGATTCTACAAATCCCAAATTTGTAGATCTTTAGATCTACAATTTGTAGATCCCAATACAGATCTTTAACAGGTACTATGTTGTTCTCCAGTGTGCAACGTCTTTGGTGGCACCTTTGAGTTAAGGAAATCTGTAGCTTGAGGCTTGTGATCTCACTGTTGTAAGGTGCAGGCTCTGAAGGATAAGCAGAGATCCTGCAACAGAGGTAGAATGATGTAGAAAAAAATTAACTTAGCCATTCCTCACAGTGGAAAGGCTGCAGGAAAGAAACAGTCCGCAGGGATATGAAGAAGACAGCAAATATTAGAATTAGAACGGAAACTCCAGCACCTGCATAAAGCAATGCTGGAACGTGAAGTGCACTGTATAATAGGAACTAATGGTAGTTAAGTAGGAGACCAAATCTTCTTCTTCCACCCCTTGTTTTGAGTCTGTATGTGGGTGAAATGAGGAAATTTTTAATGGGAAAATGTTTAATGGAGGCAACAGAGTGAAGTGGATGTACACTTTTCACTGCATGAAGGAGCATGTCAGGCATACCACTCTGAGTTTTATGCCTTGACCCTGATTTTGCTGCAGTCCCTTAAGTACCCAGTAAATCCTTTCTCCCCGTGAGCAACTAAGGATGCTGCTGTTCCTACTGAAAGCAGCCAGAGTTTGAAAAGGAGGGACAAAGTCAGGAGAAAAAGTCAGTTAATTTAAGGGTAGAAATTGGAATGGCAAGTGGCTGAAACAGGAAGGATTTAGACAGTCTGCTGGGCAAAATGATTCCCTCTTATTTTCTTATCTGTTAAAGCAAACATTCACTGTGACAGGAAACAGAGTGGTGACAGGGCTAAGAGAAAAGGTAATACAAACCTCAATTCCTAGCAATAGAAAATTGAATTTTTGTTACTATAACTAGTCACATTTCTGCTATATCCAAACACATACATGCTGCGGATGTTCATATACTTTTCAATATGTTATTTATGTTCCTTGGGGAAAGCAAATGTTGTTTTCCTTTTAGATAATGTTACAGCAGTTATATATGTCCTTTGTCAGTATTACTTGTGTAGGAGAAAAAACAGATGGTTCCTTCATACTGAAAAAGGCAAATACTACATTCTGAGCTTTAGGATGATGCCCACAGGCTTGAGTAATGAAAGAATCCTGACAGAAATTATTGTAAATTGAACTATGCTGATTCAATGAGAGAGACAAGCTTAAGTGGAAACTTCATGATAATTTCAGGGTCTGGATCCTGCTAGTCCTGTTGTTGATTGCCTTTTCTGATACTGTTCAGCTTTTCCCATATTATTAGCTAGAAGTCCAGAAAATGACATTTTCATCAATTCTACTAGACACTAAAAGTAATTTCAAAATAGCTGAATCCTTTGTAGTATCAGCTACTGGATTTGCAGGAGATATGGCTGACTACATGAAGACCTGCACCCAATACTGATGCAAACCTTATTATCCAAAAAACTGCTATTGAATAGAAGCTTTTTTCACCTTAGCAAAGTTCCCAATGTACCTCATGTTCCTAAGATAATCGCATATTGTTACCCCTCGCAGTTTAGCAGCATACATGAAGTAACTAAGGGGTCTTCAATCTGTTTTAGACCATTTCTTATCACACTGACATTATCACTAAATTTAGTTATAAAGTTTTTTCCTACTATTAGAGAGACATTAAAAAAAATTATAAAACTTCAGCTGCCTTTATATTCTGGGGATACTTTCTTTTAAATAGAGCAGATGCCTATTGATGAACAGATATGGAAAAGGCTACACTTTTATGAAAATATATTTCCATTCTAACTCCTCTGACTAGCTCCAAAAAAAAAACAAAAACTAAAAAGAAATATATTTCAGGCAGTTGTATGCAGCAAAGAGTTGGCCAGGACACATTTCTTCAACAACTTCTGTTCTATAAATAGAACAAGGAGAAAAATCCTTATTTCAAACTTATCCATGTAATTTATCCACTCTCCAAAATGGCATGCATCTAATTCTGTCAGCTGGTGATATTTATGTCTTTCCAGTATATCCAATCTATTCAGAGTTCATTCAGGATTGTGATTTTTGACAAGAGGTGAGAGCCTTTCCAAACCATTTTTATTCAATTTCTACGGGCTCTGTGACAGACCTTCATCACAGAGAAGACGGTTTTGAAAGTTACTTAATTTTTATTCCTGTATGATATCATTTGCTTCTACACCCTTGAAAAAGACATAAGACTACACTAGCCTAAGGGAAGAAACAAGTAAAGGCAATGAAAACATGACCGTGTTTGTCCTCCAAGTGTCTACAGTTTTAAATTGACTGATAACTTACATTTTTGTACTAACAGACACTGTTACTCATTCAGGAAGAAATCCATCTATAGACAATAAAAGTGAAGCACTTCACTCAGCCAGGCCCTGGGCTATTCAGGACGACATTCAGGTAAACAGTTTTGCAGGTTATAACTGAGCTGAGCTTTCTGGATGCCTAGAAATGATCCGTCATCCTTCTCATAGCACTCAACCTGGATGATCTTAAGTAGCTGCAGAGAATCTATCAACTTCAGCAGCTTGAATTTCCCCTTTCAAGAAAGCCAGTATCCTCTTCACATCTTGTCATGCTCAGGTTTTAAGTAATGCAAATCCTTTTGTGTCCCATTGCACGTGCTTGTTTATGCTGAATCTGTATTTTATGAAGTACAAAAGCTTTTCTTAGATAGATAACATGAAGAAATTTAAACGGAATGAAAGATAGTTTTTCTTTTCTGTACATACTTACTAAAATTTGAAAATTAAGGTCAGCTTTACTGTGGTCATGATCTGTGTATGTGTTTGCCACAAGCAGTCATGTATTGCTCACCCTGGCACCTGTGGTGAAAGTAATTTTAAGTATCAATATTATCAAAAGCAAATGGGAACAATATCCTTGCAAATAAGGTTAGCTGTGATTAACTAATTGTTTTGTTCAGTGAAAAGCACAGTCTTTCTTTCCCCAAACCGAGTTTATGGCCATGACCCAGGCTAGTATATCGCATGTCACGGAGTTCTGCAAGCCACCTACCTGGCTGTGTCAAGTGAGGCTTATACCTCGTCCTTACCTGAAGTTTTTCATCTGCAGATCACATTTGAAAGCAAAGACTATGCCTGAAGCTGGTGTGGCTATTTCTTACATAAATTCCAATTTTTATGTTGCAAAACATTGTTCTATTACAATACAGGTGCATTTAAATGCCTTTCAAGCTGCTAAAGCCTAAATATGCTGGCAGAGACTGGTTTCAGCATATCTGAAAATACTCAAGAGTTTCTTTACCATGATACACATTCCTGATATCAGGGAAGGAAGAAGAGAAATTAGAAAGGGTGTAGGATTGCCCAGAATTTACTGCTTATGTTATTAAGTATTAACTCTGCAAGGAGTCTCAGCCCTGATCTTCTCAGAGACCTGCCTCAAAGAGGCTGCAAATATGTCATAGAGTCCTGTAGCCCTTACCAGTTTTGAGTCAGCACACAAGTTTCAGTTCCAGAATGTCGAAAGGAAAGAGTGATGAGCTCTTCTCCCACGGGGAATGTGGAAACATGTGTCTTAATAATGCTTTATACCACATATTAAGGAGGTCATTCCTTCTTAAGGTTTTTTGGTTTTTGTTAATAGTGTGTGGTAACAGCAGAACTGTGTTTGTAATGGGCTGTCCAAGTCTGCTGCCAGCCACAGATCTCTTTCTGATTCAGTGCACTAACCTTTTATTTGTTCTCCAACAATGACAAAATCAGAGAGATCGCCTTACTTTTAAAAAATGAGATAATTTGATAATGTGGTAGCCTGAATCCTTCAAGACTCAATTTGGTGATATATTAGCCTTCATCCTCCCAGACTCTGACTTGAGATGCTAGCCTCCTTTTTTACAGCTCTTTAATCCCATTAATAATTTGCTCACTTTTCTAAGTCTTTGCTTTAATGATTTATGTTGCATTGACTTCCACTGAGGCAGGAATGGATGAAGGCAGCCCATCATTTTGGACACAGGCATCTTCCTCTCTTCACCCACTTCTCACCATGCTTTTCGTCTCTGCTGAGCAACAAAAGCAGAATGCTCTGAAGTAGCACGCTCTGAAGCAGATCAGTTTCCAGATCCAATAAAAAATGCTGTGTGTATATACATACATACATATGTGTGTAAAACTCATATGCATATATGATCTAGCACATGAATCAAATGAAATAATTTAATTAACTAAATAAACTTTTCAATCTGTTCTGGTAATCAGTACGACATGCTCAGGAGTACATTTTTTTTCCATCTGCCTTAGGCTTGGAAAGCTACTTATAACATCAACTAATTAAGATCTACAGATCTCAGAGGAGAAAGTAACTGACTATTACAAACACAGTCATTAAGAAGCACCCATGCCTACCTTTAGCAACAGAACGGAAGGTGCATAAATGGCTTACCAATAATACCTATTAAGTATACTTTGTTCTCTTTTCAGGAATGGATTTTGATTCCTTCAAATGGCATGCTCATTCATAGACAATCACCAATAAACTGGATGTTTGAAAGATGACAAGAGAAAATTCAGACAGAAAACCAGGGATGGGTATTCTATAGATTCACAGGAATTCATTACCAGAACAGATATTAGAAACCACAGATAGCCCGTTAGGTTTCTCGAGAAACCATTAGACTTCTGTCCAAAATCACAATTCATCTGAGTCACTGCAATATTATGAAGAGAAGGTGAGGTTCACAATCAGCTGAAGCCACCCCACCACCACGGCAGCCGGCTCTTCCTCTGTGCTTACGCAGGGAACTCTTGAAGCGGACTGGCTCTCAGATCTACCTGAAAACTACTTGGCTGCTACTGCTGGTTGTTTGCTGCAATAAGCTGCTGCTGCTGTAGCTGGTTTTGCTGAGTTTGTTTTCAGTTCCTGACCTGGTTGACCACAGCTGCTTAGGGAGTAGGATCATGTAGAAAAGGGTGGGAAGATGGAAGGGAGTGAGAATCTGTTCCTTATTTTGGCAGACAAGATTTAGTCATTTTACACCAATTATGAGACCACAGACTAAAGCATTGTTGTAAAGGGCTGTTGGTACAGACGTAAATATCAGAGAATTCTTAATGACTTCCAGAAGTGCCCTAACCTGTCCTACCTGCAAAAGGAAAATGCAGGGTAAAATAAAGTATTAAGGAAATGCATGAAAACTTTGCAAAACTGACAGTCTAGATAACAGTGAGATAGATATCAATGTTATAAAAACATTCATTCAAAAAGTCAGTGGACAAGAAACAGGTGTGTTTTCTTCCTTGGAAGAATGACTTGGACTTTTTTCTGTGACAATAAGCAAATCCTCCATTTCAGTGTTAGTTATAAGGCATACAGATTTAGAAAGTATAGTTTAATGAAAATCCAGTGTATGTTTTATTAATTCCTAACCGCTTCTAATCTGTTGTATCCACCTGACTCCTCTACACAAGAGTCAAAGGGTA
Source organism: Aramus guarauna (assembly GCA_013400195.1). Taxonomy (NCBI): domain Eukaryota; kingdom Metazoa; phylum Chordata; class Aves; order Gruiformes; family Aramidae; genus Aramus; species Aramus guarauna. Next base: position 748,969 of record VXBL01007273.1, read on the forward strand.
CTGCCACTCAATTAAGTTGTAAGTCTAATCCGCTTCCTAGTCCCCATAAAGAGATAATAAAGAACACTTGTTGGCCAGAGATAATACAGTGTGCTCACATTGTATATCAGAGTGCTTCCTGTTAAAATGATAATGAGTTCTCTACAGGTGCAAGATGAGTTTAACTACAGCATACCCGCTGAAAAATAGCAGCTGATCTTCTACACACTCTTCCATTCACAGGTTTTTATTTGAGTCCATTGAGACCCTTGAAAAACAAGTGACTGCAATAAGACAGTAATCACAACAAATTGGAGCAACATTCCTTCAAAGTAGAATAGAACATGCTGGAATTGATAATTATTGCTGAAAAATGCAAAGAAATGCACCCTGGAAAGAGTTATATGAAGTGGTTCTGTACTGTGATCATTGCAAAACTAACTGCACTTACACAGAAGAGCAAGCCACATCTCAGTGAAGGCAGCTCAGTGGAAATGTATGTTCAACAGTCAGACTAAAAAATGAAATTTTGTGATGATACGGAGGAAACTAGAGGTTAATACTGAAAATATTATATTCAATAACAGCTATTCCATTAAGCGTTATACTCTCATCTTAGATATTCAGTTTTGGCTCACCATTTTCAGAATTACATTGCACTAATATTTAAGGCCTTCAGACAGTCCAGGTAAGTAGCTAGAAGGCACAGAGATATTTTTCCCTGTGAAGACTGAATTAAAAAGCAGAGGTATTGTGGTTATTGCTAACAAAGTTAAATATTATCTTTACCTTGAATTTTTACCTTTGCCTTGTAGAAAACTTAATTTCCCAGAAAAAAAGACTGTGAACAAATGGTGGTTGTGACAACTGAGCAGAGATATCCCAAGGCGGAAGAGCCAACAGATGTCTACCACAAACAATTGCTGTAGCAAATACCGGCTGGCTTTTGTTAAGCACTGCGTGTGCCGTAGACAAGATGCTCCTGGAAACTCAAGTGCTCATGAGCTGATCCAATTAACTTTAAACAAAAAGGATAAACTCCAGTGGGATTCCAAGTAAAGCCTTGATTTCAGCTGACCAAGTTTTGGTAATTTCAGAAGAAAAGTAGTTATTGAAACCAGCCAGGTAAGAATGCTGGTGATTTGACACTTAGGTAAGGCAGATGTTATTTTAAACCACTCGCATACAAATATGTACCTCAACTGTAGGAAGCTTCTGAAGAGAATTCCAGACCTAGCTGGATTAATGACAACTTCACCAAAAGTAAATTAAAAAAACCCCACAGGCAAAGAAACATCGTGAGGAAACATATATGACGGAGCAGACAGTGGGTATAGGAACACATCATGAAGTGTGAAGTGTCACGTCCAGCTACCCTTCAACCCAATTTAAAATGAAACAAATCCCCCAAACCCACTACAAGTGACAGGTTTGTTCCAGATTAAGCCTATATATTAAGTGAATACTTTGCCTCATTTTTCAGCTAGGTTAACTATATTGGAAAAGGGGGGAAAGTAAGGTGACCAGTAGGAAAAAAATCTGGAAATGGGAGCTAGAAAAGTGTGGAAAATGAAAAAAAGAAAGTGTGAAAATGGAAGCTGCGTAAATCCTCACCTGTGAGAAAGATAAATCCAAACTCTGAATGCTCTCACAGTGTGGGGGCACGTAATCTCTGTTACAGCAGCCTGTAAAAATTGGCACATGAAACACATCATAGCAAGGAACTTCAGTACATCTACTGAGCTGACAAGGCAATGTGTATTAAAAGTAGTAACCTTTTAAACTTTATTTATGAAATGGCAGAAAGAAGGAAGGGAGAAGTTATCTGTCCACTCTCAAGCCTGCTGGTGTGATCTGAGTAGTAGAAGGCTTCAGGGGAAAAAAAAAAAATAATCAAGGAACTAAATACAAGAATGAAAATGAGAAATAGAATAAGATGTTGAGCAGACGTGCCAAAGATAGATCATACCACACTAAACTGATATCTCTTTGAAATAATAATTTTCTAGACAAAATATGCAGTAGATCTCATCTGCCCTGCCTTCAGCAAAGCATTTCGTACAGTAGCACATGTGAAATTATTAGCTAAGATGGAGAAGAGAAATAGGAGGAAAAATATGCTGAGTATTAACCATCAAATCAGGAGGTGACAAGCTGGGTTTGTAGGGGATGTATAAAGCTTCAGGGAGGAAATTGGTGGACTTTTTCAAGGATCTGGCATGGAACTAATCTTACCAAATGGCATTTAATATCACATTTAAGAAAGATGTACATTTATGCTGATGCAGTTCTCAGAAGTCATTAAGGGTGTGGCTAAACTGGCAGTTTGCTCCAGGTCGATAGCGTTCCTTTGAAACAAATCTCTGAGTTGCTTCATGGACCACACTTCAGTTCGTGTCAAAGAGCAATGTCATAGCATGCGCTGGACTCCGTTCAGAGGAAAATAATCGGGGAGATGTCCTCCAGGTGCATAAAACACGTTCCATTCGCCAATGGATGTTCAGTTCAACCAGCCCAGGTGGGACCTAGTCAAGTAAACTCTCTGAAATGGAACCAGTATGGACTAGGGGTCCTTGGCACCAAGCACAGACCTGCTCCTGTTGGGCAGCACTGACTGCCTGTGCAGCCTCAGTAGCTAAGTATTGTCAACATGAAAGAGATCAGAAGGCAAACTGAATTGTCTTAATGGGCTGGAATGAAATGAAATTTAATATTAACAGTGAAAAACCATGTAATTAGAGGCCAAAACAAATACAGGATTGCCTACAAAGCAGGAACCTATTCTGAGAACAAAAAGTGCTAATCCAGTTGTACAGTGAATCACAGGATAACTCGGAGGAACTAGGGTGATTAATTTCTTTAAAAATATGAAAAACAACCCCCCAGAAAAATCAATATATTTACAATAGATATCAGGTTATTCCTGGTGTATTTTTTTAATAGGAGAGCAGCTGGCTGTTGCAATGAAATTAAAGTGCTGATAAGAATTTCAAACTGATAAGGGAAATATATCTATTGGCAACTCATAATTAATCTGCAGTAGTCTGAAAATACAATATTAGTAAACTGAAAGGCTTAGTGGGATCCAGAAATGGAATAGATGTTTCTGTGAATGCCATCCTGAGTAATTACACTAGCTGGAATAAAAACTGATACGGGACAACAATGGTTCTGTGATTCTTCCTATGGAAAATTCACAGTGATTGTAAATTGCTCTCCTCTAAAACATTATCTACCTGAATAAGAACCAAGACAACAGATTAGACATACTGCTTTTTTTTTAATACAGTGAGTTCTTATATTTCAATTTCAACAAACTATTCTAAAATAAAAGCCTTGTAACCATCAGATTTCCACTCTTTATGAGACTCAGGGTTGTAATTCTGCCAACTGTCATTCAGACAATACCGTTAAAAACCTGGGCTTTGCTGAATGCATAAAATACTCCAGTGATGTTGAAACCCTGAGTTCTACAATACAAAACAACTCAACATCACCATACATAGAATATTGATGAAAGACTTAATAAATGTGACCTGAAAGTTAAACATCTGATAACTGTGATAACTGCAATTAATTTACTCCTGAGTTTAATTAGAAAAGGTTTAAACAAAGGGCATGAACTTGCCCTTGAGTAGCTAAATCATACTAATTGAAGCAGCCCTACATTATAATAGACCATTTATTCCATTTGCATCCTCATATATACATGCACAGTCTCACTAAAAGATTTCTACTTGTTCATCATAATGCCACATTTGGTAGGAAAATTAACAAAAAAGAAGGTAGTGTTGGGATGATGAAGGCAGAAGATCCTGGAAAGGGTCAGACAGACTCATAGAAAGAAAGAACTTAAGCAATTCAGGAATTCTGCAAGCTGCCTGAAAACCTCTTCAGAAAGAAAACTTCTGCTGCAGGTTAAAACTATTTCCCAAATTTCACTCAGCAGAAACTAAAAGACTAGAATTGCTGTGTTTTAAAGATAAGTAAAATCAGCTCTAGGTCTGAGAAAGGCACTCTGATACGGTTGCAAAAACAACTATTTAGCTATCTAATATATGAGGTGGGACAGATGTAGATGCCTACCTCCAAAACTGTCAGCCTCAAAACCTCTGCTCAGTTATAACATTAAATTTCACTTTCTTTCAAAACCAGACTGGTGGTGCCAGCTCGCCTTTCCATCCTTTACACAGGCCAAGCATTAGAGCAGCCACCAGGATGAGTAACGCCACGGCAAAGTCCTTTTGCTGCTGAGAAACCCCACGCCAACACCTTCCCATCCATTAAGCCCTTGGCAACTGAGCAGCTGGAGCATTTGCCAGTCCCTCCTGCCAACCTCTGCGCTGTTCTGCCTGGAAAGGTTCGGTTCATTGGCTCACAGGGAGAGTAAACCGGGCACCATAGGGGAGTAGTTAAAATATCAGCCTGGCAAGAATCCAGTCCCTTTTTCAAGGATTTTAGCCACTGACCATTTCATGTAAAATACAGATGTAATCTTGGAAGAGACAACGTAAGCCAGCATTTCTGCTCTATCACTGCAGAGCCACGCTCTTAATTGCCTGATGAAACTTGCCCAATAAATGAGCAGAGTGAAACAGCGTTGCCAAGGAGGGAGGGACAGACTACATCAGTCTAATTCGTAAGTAGAGATTAAGATGCTTACCTGAGAGGTGGAAGATGTATTTTTTAAACAGTCTTAGGCAGAGCACAGAGCAAACTCATTGCTTGCACAACCAAATTATTTCTTTTTGGAGTTATTACATACAAAGGATGCAATACCAGAACATTTCCTCTGGCTAGATGTAAGGTTTAGCTTATTGTTCCATGAAAAGGCTTGTGGTGTAGCTATACAATTATTTTCTCTGATGACAAAACTAGTTTAAAACTTCCTGTTCTTTTTCACCCTGCTGTTGTACCAAAGCAATTCATTGAGGGGTTGCACAGAGCATGAATGATAGAAATGAAATTTAAAAAAAAAGTCTGTGAACTGATTCAGCAACAGATTGAATACAGTATTTAAGCCATAAAGACACAAAGTTTCAGACACTATCTTGTGTTCACCAGTTCCTCACTTGCCAACTGTACATGGCTCCCATTTTGGCCACTGTTAAAGCTCCTAACTCTCCCCATGTATTGTAAAGGGTTCAGATGTCTTTGCCTTCCTGCAGTTTCTGACTTCTGTATGTGAAGACCAGTCTTCAGGCCTTTTGAACGCTTACAAGTTTTCCTGACTTGAGCTTGAGTTGGAACTACCAAAGGAATACGGAAAGACGCGAGGTCGTACATTACCCTTGAGGGAGGTGATCCTTCCCCTCTGCAGGGCACTGGTGAGGCCACACCTGGAGTGCTGGGTCCAGTGCTGGGCTCCTCAATACAAGAGAGACATGGACGTACTGGAGCCAGTCCTGTGAAAGGCCAGAAAGATGATGAAGGGACTGGAGCATCTTACCTATGAGGAAAGGCTGAGCGAGCTGGGACTGTTTATCCTGGAGAAGGCTCAGGGGGATCTTGTCAATGTGTATAAATAACTTAAAGAAGTGTGCAAACAAAGGAGGAGCCAGGCTCTGAAAAGAGTCTGGTGCCCAGTGACAGGACCAGAGGCAATGGGCACAAACTGAAAGACAGGAGGTTTCCTCTGAACATCAGGAAACACGTTTTTACTGTGAGGGTGACTGACCACTGGCACAGGTTGCCCAGGGAGGGTGTGGAGTCTCCATCCCTGGAGACATTCAGAAGCTGTCTGGACATGGTCATGGGCAACTGGCTCTAGGCAGTCCTGCTTGAGCAAGGGGGTTAGACAAGTTGACCTCCAGAGGTCCTTTCCCACCTCAACCATCCTGCAATTTTCTGAACAAATTATTCCATTTTCAGGTATTTGGGAATGTTTTCCTAACTAACATCTGTCAACCACAGAGTTTCTTTTTGATTGCTATTATATAATAAAAATAAAATAATATAAATTATAAATTATGAAATTATATAATAAAATAGCAGAGTACTGGTTTGATTTCTTGCTTCAAGTCAGTAGCTTTACCTTGGTCTCCCAAGTGGGTAATTTTTTTCCAAAGTGAGTACATTTTTCAGTAGCAGGTAACTATGTTAAAATTCAAAGCTCATGTCCTGCTGTACTTACAAAAGCATCACTGTTCCCACATATGATGGTACCCAATAAAATAAACAGTCTTTTAAGCTATAATTTAATGTAGCTATTAAGGAAATAAAAACTTACATCATTCATGTCTTTAGCAGTGTTTTCCATTTTTATAAGGATACTTACCATCAAACTAAAAAGAACAAGATGTTCTTTTTATAGAAAGCCTCCTTCTTTCAAAACCACATCAAATACTTTTCACATTACATGAAAAAAATATTCAGCCTTTACATGCGTAGGGATGTCATTGAAATCAATTAGTCATAGCCAAATATCTAGTAGCAATCTAATGTATTAAGCACAATGTTATATACAATGTTGTGATACCTAATTATACTTTGATATGGAAGATTCGAGATCGTAGAAGAAAAACAGGTCCTACAACAGATATATGTAGATAGACATTTTATTTTATTTCAAAAAATAGCAAATGTCTTAAGAACACAAACCAGAAAGTTATTAAAAGCTTCATAGCAAAATATTTAGCCAACTCTGTTACAATATATAGGCTTGAGGTTCTAACAGTTAACACTATGCCTCAATTCACTGAGCAGTGCTCCTGATACATAAACATTGCGCAGTTGAAATATGGAGCTGAATATTAAAAAAAAAGAGAGGGTATTTTTATCTTTGATCTTTCATAATCAAAGTAATTGAAGAACAATGGCATTTTAACAGGTTTGGTTCTTATTGGGAAAAGCCATTAACAGTAATTCCTGAGTATTTAGGTTAAGTGACTATATCAAGAACGACCGATTAAGACCAACATCCTGTTAGGTGAGCCTTGCAGCTTGAAGTGATACTCTCTAGCTTGGCTGTCATGGCAGGATCATGGCCTAAATACCTTAATGAAATACATGAAAACTTTCCGGTATGCACATTCAAATTCTTGTTTTCTTTAGCAATAGCCTACAACTGTCAACTGTGAAGCTTGCTTTGCTGAGAAAAACATTGTTTTAAATGTCAATTCCTTTTGCAAAATCTTGTAATGCAAATTACCACAGCTAAGCCTCTAGTGAACCATCATGCCAATAATTATGTGAAATATATGAATTTAGGCAAGGGGCTTTCACACTATGTTAGTATATATATTGAATTGTATGCTTTGTATCAGTATTTTGAACATAGAGATGTAGTTATTTAGCTTCTTGCTATTGTAATGAGAGGCAATATATTCATTTTCCATTATTCTCTTCAGATTCATGTCACAATATCATCATATTATACACCAGGTTTCTAAAATCCTGTTGGCATTCATCATGTTCCTATGATTTTAATTGAGTCTGTATATTTTTATTTTAAACCTGCTGCCAATCAAAATGATTTAGAGAACTAATCCCAGAAGAATTTTCAGATTTCTTACTTTATATGTTTTCCCAGAATTACAGGATTAAATTACAATGGATGTAGAAAGATTATTGTACAAAGCATAGTTAATATTCACAACACTGGTATTCAACTCGACCAATTACAATGAATTCACAAAAATGGTTTTTATTATACCCACTCTTTTCTATCCACCCACCCCAATATGTAAACAAGTTTCTCACAATGACAATGGCAAGATTGTAGTTACCGAGATGTACCGTATGTGAAAGACAACACCTAGGATAAAGGCCTGGATTTGACAATTCCAGTATGCGCTCCTGCTCACTTCCCATTCTAGACTGCAAGCGCCATTTTTAGACTCTTGCAGTCATTAAATAAACAGAACTTACAGGTAAATGCAGCTTTTGTCCTAATGCAGGCTTCTGGAGTCAAATTGATAAAAAGTAACATGCTTATATAGAACAAAAGGAAAAATGACTTGGGAAAAATTGGAATCAGTCGTACCAAAACTCTCTGAGCAATGACAACGTACAGTATTGCAGCTGTATGTTACTAAGACAAAAAACTCTTGGCATTACAAAAATGAAGATCTCTGTTCACACATGCCAATTTTAATGGGCTATTAAGCATTTGGTTAAAAACAGGCTTGTACTAGTCTCACTGAAAAGGAAATGCTTGTCAAAATGCTTTTTTAAAAAATACTGTATGACATCTTGTAAACTGCAATTTAAATATTAAAATCTTGTTTCAGAAGTTCCCCGCTTTAGGTTGTTACTCAAAAACTCATCATGTTCAAAACTCAAATTATTATGAGATCTTGATATCATAAGAAGCTTCTCCTTATTAGTAAAGTCTTTCTTGACTGCTGCTTGTGGCACAAGTAACCTATCCATCGGATCCTCTTTGTTTTCGAGTTTCATATATCCTTTACTGTTGCTCCGATCCAGTCTGGGCCAGCTGGGGTGTTTCCTCTGTTCGGCTTGGACAGTGAGCGTAGACGGACCCCTGTCCAAGTCCAAGGACTTCGAATGTGAAGACAGAAGATGCAAAGATGTGTTGGACCCAAACTGTTTTCTGGCAGCGCCAGGGGATAAAAGCTTTCCCGTGCTTGGTCCGAGAGTCACAGAAGACTTGAACTGATCAGATGGGGTGTCCACAAAGGAATTGTGTCGTGGCAGCATGGTAGCGGCCGGTCTGTAGGATTCATTGGTATCAGTTAGTGGAATGGCCAGAGAATCCATTGACAGATTTCTAGACCGACTCCTAGTGATCTCCGAGTCCTCGGTTATGTTGTCTATACTGGGCTCATCAATAACACAGTTATTCAGTTTAATTACTGGCAGGGTGAAAGCACTAATGGAAGATGATACAATGGATTTTGTTTCACACTTTATAGAGCTAGTGTTTTTGTCATCTGAAGCCTTGCCGGAGTGAGGGTAAAGTCCAAAGACTGAACCAGATTGCTCAGTCAGCAGAGGTGGCAGGAGGCTACCAGCGGTCCTATCTTCATTTAGGGTAATCTCATCTTCTTCAGCAGAACTATCCATTCTAAAACTGCTCTTGAAGCCAGAGAAAGGCGCAACCGTGTTTGCAGCCAGCCGTGATGCACACGAGCTCCCGCTGTGCCTGAGTTCTCCTTCCCCCAACAAGCCAGTGAAAGCACCGCTCAGCTGCTTTTGTTCCTTGATCCTCAGGGTGTGGATGTCTATTACAGTGGAGTATATGTCTCTCATGTGAATGATTTTTGTTTCCTTGTCACGGTTTTCATGCAGAATGGCATTTGCACAAATAAAAATGAAGATTCCAATGCCCATAGTAAAAGGGCCCAGCATTTTCATCTTATCTGAGTGCACGTGCTGTTCAAAGAAACGAAGTAAAATGCTTCCTTGGCTTCTCAGGACCTGGGTTTCATTTACAGATAGATGATTTTCAGACCCTAAAAGCTGTTCCTTTTGGGGCCAGTATCCAAGGATGGCCATTGCGATTCCCAAGAATGCGATAAGCACTCCCAAAACAAGGAAGAACCCCGATGGAGAATAGAGACGGATTTTGCCCCTCACAATTACTACATCTGCCCTGGGCCGGCGTCTAACTGGCTTCTTCTCCTCAGAAGCTGGTGCTGCGGCAAGATTTACATGCTGCTGAGATCTGGCAGAGTCTTGCCTTTTTAAGGCAGCCAGTCCTGTTATGACTCCTCCGGTTGCTATCATAGTTCTATATTGTACCCTGGGAAAAAAAAAAAAAAAGAAACAAAAGCAGAAATATTGAGGCAAGCAAAGGTTGTGTCTGCAAATATAAATAGTACTTTGTTAATCTGTAGATATTTCTTGATAATCAAAATATTCATGACTTCAAAAAAGCTACTATATTTTAATCCAGTTATGACATAATAGCAGTTTCAAGATTCACATGGCATCTTAAAAAAAAAATTCCCGAAGTCTTTTATCATTGTAAATATACGTAATAAATTTTCCATCAGTGATACACACAATAGCAGAAAACTAGTGCTCTTAGTAGTGATATATCAGGATTAAAGATGAAAATATTCACAAGTCTTAATAGATGATTTATATCTGGACCGGTCTGCATCAAAGTCAGTGAGATATTATTACCTTGTGTGCATTTTAGATCATTTTAGCACTTCAGCTAGTAGTTCTTTTAAAAACTTCTATGACACACAATGACTATGAATACAGATCATTCTACATATTCCCTTTAAGAGATCTTTCCCTATAGATTTTAGCATATATTTATACATATTTTTTCTACCATTTAAAGAAGCTTTTATTAAGCCCATTCAGTTCACCTGTGTCTCAACTACAGAATCATTTTTGCCTTTCCTAACAAAGCTGATCCTCTTTCATGCACATCCAGATCTTTTTTCTCCCCTTCTTGGCTCCTCATGGACTACAAATCAAGTAGCTCAGTTTAGTTTACCAGATAAGAAATCTTCATAAATTCCATCAATTCAAAGCTTCAACATTTTATGAGGAAATTGTTTCATTTTAGACTTACTTTCATACCTGGCTGTCTACTACATGATAAACATTAACCAGCGTGGGTTTAAAAGAGAAAGCCATGTTTGATATTTTCTTAATGAGTAAGAAATGAATCAACACAGTTCAGGATAATTGTATTTTATTTTACAAGGTATCCTATAACCAGACTCAAAAATAGTTTCTGAGCTTAATGAATATTAGAATGAATACTAGAGAATATTATAGAGTAAAATTAAGATACTATATGTCAGGTATGAAAAAATTATGTTCTCTTTGGCGGTCTTACTAGGCTCAGAGATAAAGGAAAGCTGACTGTCTGTTGCAGAGGAAAAGGCTCCATGCCAAAGCTGGGGATGGTTTAAGAAGCAGACAAAGCTGAAGTTGGTCTGGGTGAATAATGTGAGAGGCTGAACAGCAGAGGCAAAGCAAACTGGTGACTGCAATTTACAGGCAGCAATTTTCATCAGATCTCTTAAAATATTTCCATTTTTTAAAAAGTCTTAGCAGTGCACCCATGCGAAAAAAAAAAAAATATTAGAGCTATCATGGTATGAGAAACAAACAGACAGACTCTATATTTGGACACTATCATAGATTTCCAACACTGAAAGCAGGTGTCACATAAGCAGATCTACAAACAGAAATTGGTCCAACCCACCAATTATGAACTTGATTATGAAATTAATAGAGAAATTGAGATAGGTGGCCAAGTGGAAGGACTAATCCAGAGAAAAAAATTATCCAGTGTTCATTATTAACTCTTCAGCAACAATTCAGATGACAGAAAGAGTAGCAACCTGAACTCCCTCCCTGCAGATTCATTATTAAAGGATCAAATGCTGCTTCTCTCACTGTGATAAACCTTTTATTTATGAAGGAAAGACATTAGAAAAGGCTCAGGGTGCTAAGTAACAGCATTTTCTGAATTTCTGAAAGAGAAATTCATAGCATTATTCCAAAAATCTCAGAAATTTCACTTGTGGTGTCAGGTTTCATGTTCGTAATCTCTCTGGAAATTCTCACCCTTTGCAATTCTCTTCCATTTCTATGCTATCTGGGCAATTTCAATAGTTCAAGGCCAAATTATTTCTTGAATGCTTCATGAAAAGCCTTTTTTTTTAATGTAACAATTTAAAAATCCCTCAAAGAAAGTTATTTGACATTGATGAAAACAAAACTTTCTCGTATGCCTATGTATTTAAGGGTTTCTGCCAAAACAAAAGATTATTCTGTAAAACAATGTTTTGAATCTCTAGATAGGACATCCATTATAAAAGCTGTTTTATTTTGTCATGACTCAATTAAATGTAATTAGTTTTCTCTATGAAATAAATTAAGATAATTAAGGCATATCTTTACTGAAATGAATGGATCATTTAGCTATAACCTAGTTTGTTACATTATTCTTTTCCAGATCCCAGACCTTTTTGGGGGACAAGGTGTTTCCATATTCACGTGGTACTTTCCAGACACACATCAACCCAATCTGTCCATTCTCAGGGCTGCCAAGGAACCACACAGATATGGCAGGATTTGTTATTTTGTGTACTGTACTGTGCTTATCACAGCTACCTGGACTGTACCAAATGGTGAATGGAGTAAGTTCATATCTGTTTGCTAAATGTTTTAAACATACCTCTAGCAAGAGCTCCTCTCAAAGTATGAAAAGCAGAGCCAACAAAAACATTCTTAAAAATTACATCTTAGGATGTCTTTCTATAGAAAGTTCTCATTTGCAAATTTTACAAAAATTGCAGGGAAACCACATCTCAATTTCATTATTAATTGGTCTCCAGTAACTTGAAGGACAGAGGGAAACTGAGGTCTGGCCTCCTCCCAGTATTTCAGGGGAACAGGTCGTTCCTCTGTTCACTTTACCTGCATCAGAACTTGGATGCAGGGGAGAGAAAGTCTGGCTGCAACAAGATGCAAACATATTTTAAATGTTGAAATAGCCTCTTTCCTATTTCTTGAGTTCACATCAATATTGTTAAATCTCCCTTCTTTCACAGAAAAAGTGACAACCAGGTTTGTAAATAATAATCTGTAATAAGCCGCAGTGTTGGTAAGGCTTCTATGCTACTTAATATTAACAGCTGAATTTTGATCTCTTCTACATCTAATAAAATCAATGGTATTAACAGACATATTGGTATGAGATGATTTCACTTCATACTGACAGCTTTTCAGAAACCAATTACAATGAAGTGCTTATTAAGATGGAAACCTTTTTCTAGAAAATATTATATTTAAAATAAAGGCACATTGTAGATACATTTGAATTATTCTGCAAATCTGTTTACTTTCACCACGTAACAGCCATGAGTGCCAGTGACAAATACTGCTACTTTTATTTAACTTAGTATATAGTGATTACAGTTAGTTTTACTCTTAAGTCTGAATTCAAACTTTGGAACAAGCCAATCTTAGACCTGACTTTGACTCAGAGTTAAAGAAAGATTATGCTAAAAGCTCAGACAGCATCTCTTTGGTGGCACTGTGAATGACACAGGCTTGCTCTGCAATGAATCAAATTATGGTAAAATGGATATGGAATACAGGAAAAAAGAAAGGGACAGGTCTGTAATTCATTTTTTAAAACACAACTATTTTGCTGATACAAAAGCACCACAGCTGCCAAGCTCCTCTTGAAGAACAAATGTTGAGTGACTCTCTAACCTCGTAGCTGCTCTGTTTGTTTCATCTTCAGTGAGAACATCAGGTCCAAAGGCCTGGGTTTTAGTCATGAAAGAAGCAGTGGCCCAGATTTATCTCTACATTTAACTTCACTTTGTGTTGTGCTGTTGTTACAGAGTGGCCTTGACACCAGCCCTGTCAGACACTCGAAGATCACCCAAGAAAAGCCTGTCTTGGTATAGATCCTGTAAAGCAGCTCCTGCTCACTCTTGTTCTCGCTCTCCCTCTACATTGTTCGCACAGAGGAGAATGACTCAGGCTCTTGACGCTTCAGTTCTAACCTCTTCAATGGCCATTAGCAAGATACGCCTCACCTGGCTAAGCCCAGTCCTCTGCATCTGGCACGTTTTCTAGGACATGCCCTAAAAAAACCCAGCAGCAAATGGAGTAACAGGTTGTTATGTGTCCCTTAGCATGAAGAAAGGAAGGACCCCTCAGCAGTTGCTACTGATAGTTATCTCAGGTGGCTACAGCCTCAGCAGGGCCTGCAGAAAGCCATGTGGCTAGGGCAGAGAAAAGGAGCCAGAGGGAAAGACCTGGATGACACCTGCAAAAGTATGGGTGGGTAAGGAGCCATGAGAGCGGCTGCAGCCCATCTAAGAAGAGAATACTAGAGCCAGAGGAATAAATTCATGCAGGAAAGGTTTGCAGGCGTGATGCAAAATGGGCAATGATAAAAGAAGCATCACCCCCTGGGATGTGAAGTGACATCTGCTTTTTCCTTACGTTACACTGGCTACCCAAGCCAAGGCTGCCAGAGAGGCTGGAAGGGGTTCTCCTTTATCACCTTTCTGTATGGGGAAATGTTGCTCAGATGCTCAAGGAAAGGCTGTCATAAAGGAAACTTAAGAAAGAGAGTAAAAACAACTTTCACAAAACAGTTTGCTGTGAGTAACCAACTAGACTTGCATTTGCCAAGCAAAGACTGAAGTATTTCCCTAACCAAGTCAGGAGGTCAAACAACTCAAATTGTTTGACAAAGAAACAGCAGACTCACTCTGTTAGACAAAGGTAAGGCATAGATACATTACCACAGACAGACGGTAATTTAGCATGGGTGGACAAGGACCCTTCTTTTTTACCAGTACATCAGGGTATCACTGATGATCAGGCAGAAATATGGTGCATTTATTCTGCTGGCATTACCTGCATCTGACATTGTCAGCCTGCAGAAAGGAAGGGAGGCAGGAGGCAGGTGACCTGGGCACTCACTAGAGTAGGTGCAGAGCACAGAGCAACTTGAACAGCCTGGACACCTCCACAGGGACGTATGGCAGATATGGAGTGACTCAGTCCTTTTGAAGCGAGGAGCTGTCCACACAAGTAATACCCAGTTATCTTTTGGAAGTTAAGCAAATGACAAAATGGGTGGGATAGGATTTGATGGGATTTCAGCCCAGTTGACTCACTGATTGATTAGCCCAGATATAAGAGACGTGTCAACTGCAAGAATGTATTACAGACTGCACATTTCTGTTTTAACAGCAGCTGAGGCAAGAGCTGCTATTTAGACAATGGCTCTAATGAAGGCAGCCTAGGAAAATCTAAAAGATGTGTGTACAAGAGCACAGATTCAATGGAAGGAATTGACTTCATAGCATGTTCCAGTACCTCTGACTAACTTCTGGTTCCACAAACTATAAACTACTTATTTCTCTCTTTTACCTATGAGGCCACCACCTTAATATCCCTCTTTCCTCCCTAATGACTAGCATCACCTTAACTGTACTGCGGTCAACTTTTTTCCAGAGATGGTCTAACTATTAAGAATCTAATTAATCTCTCAGCACTTGTTCTCAACTTCAATCTTTGTTGCTTGCATAATTTTTTTTTACATTTACTGTTTGAAAAATGATTGAAACTTAATTATGTGAAATTATCAGAACTGTACATGCTATTTCCCTGTAGTTTAGCTTTATGTAAAACTTTCTGAAAGTACAGGTCTTGTCTTTCAGCAAAGAATTAAACGTCACTGCAGTAAGAAGTAGTATGTGACAGAACCTGCTTTATATTACCAAAGCATTTCCTATCTTACTGTTTCAGCTGATTTAGAAATTTATTTCCTATTAGTACGTGATTTGTTATCATTTAAGTTACTCAGTTTCAATTTTAACAAGAGTAAAAATTTTAGCATCAAGGACATAATCTTTTACCTTTGATAAACCTGGAGTCCTAGAAATGAAGGAGGTATGTGAGAGACTGATTACTCATAAAATATTCCTCATAATCAAGAATGCAAATGATGAAGTAATAAAAGAACTGATAACATAACTTAGTAAACAAATCAATATTAAGCTGCATTTAATACATCTATACTTTTATCTTGATGTATAATATATACATATCAATATGTTATCGATCCATAGAGGTTGTCAACTGTACAATCTGTTCTACTCCAAAGGTAAAAAATAGGCATTTTATAGGCCCAAAGGGATTAATCATTCTGATAGAGGTAATACAGCAATAGCCAAACAGAGGGTAGTTCCACAAGAAGCAGAAAAATCATCCCAAATTACATTTTTACTTAGCAGTTTAAAAAGCAGCCCCCTCCAAGTGCCTAGCACACCAATGGGACTATCTTATGATACATCTCTCTCCTCATATCCAGTCCTCAAAAGATGAGCTTATTGAACAGATTAAAAAAGAAAAGCAAGCAAACAAAAGATGTCTTTTGTATTCATGATTATGGGGTATCTTAAAGATACTTTAACTGACAATAGGTGAGAAGAAAGCTTGTGAAATGTGGTATTAAAAACCTTCATAACTTCAGCTGTGATTTTAAAGTCATGCTAGCAAAAACCAAGGGTAGGAAATTGCGTGTCTATTTAAAACATTAAAGCTTTGAAATTTCCAGCTGAAACAAACCCTTTGAGTTCAAATTCCCTTTAATAGTGTCTCTTTTAGGCTGTAAAAGGATAAGCTTAGGGACTAATCATGGCCTCTTAACCTCCTGGTTGCCAGTCAGATTATGGAAGCCAGCCAAATCGCGCAAGCAGTTTCACTGCATGTGGGTCAGGCAATGCAAGAGCACCAGGGTGTCCAAGTGGCAGCAGCAGGCAGAAGGTCCGCTGCGGAGATTAGAAACTGAGATTCCCTGGATATTGGTAGACCATGCAGCTGTATCAAATGGTCTGTATTTGCTTCACAATAGTACCATGTTAAATAGTAAAATCTTTGCATTCATAAGTGGAAAATAAAAGCTTGGTATTAAGGACAGATCAAAATCTGTTGGGAAATGTGAAGTCCAGCAGTGATCCATTTATTTTAAACATCTAGATCTGGCAGTGGTATTCAAATCTGCACTGTACTAGTCCAAGCAAGACCACAGGGGTCCAGCAGTATCTGTGAAAGGTAACTAGGCACAGCACATCAGAACTTTCTTTAAAAACCTAAAATTTTTACTGCTTTAAGGAATCCAGGGGGTCCACAAATTGTGAAGGACAGAAAAGCACTCATTTGGAGTGGATCTAGAGGATGGACTGAACACACATGGGGAACAAAAGAGCAGCAGCTCATTGTTCTACTATAAAAAGTTGGATATTGAAACAAACTAAGAAGGGAAAATGAATTTTTAAAAAACAAATCCAGGCTTTAATGAGAGTTATAATATCTCATTTTTATACATATTTCTATAACTATACTCTCTCACACTGGTTTGAAACATATGCAAAGAGGTACCTTTACATTGTACAAAGGGGTACAGTTCCCTTTTATCAAAGTGACTTTGATGCAACGGTCAGGTGTGGCAAGTAGTTGAAGGAGCCACACTGAGTCCACAGTGAATATATCAAGTCTCCATTTGGACTCACATTCATCCTATTTCATTTGCAAGCCTGGGCCATGGCATTCCCTATCCTGATCTTTATGACTGTCCACCGCCTTGTGTTAAAGCAGCACTCTCACAGCTAGGAAAGTCCAAGTATGACTGTGAGTAACCCAACTTCCTCATCTAGCCTTCCTCAAGCTGTTACACCAAGTGTCTGCATAATGACTCAGTGGAAAGGTTATAAAATTACCCCATTTAACAAAAAAAAACCAATAAAAAACTTTTAACCCTCTACTATTATTTGGAGGTGGTTGAAAATAAGACCCCAGTCTAAAAAACAAACCCAAAACCCACCGAACTTGTCTTACAAAATTATACATCATTACTATTAAGTGAACCTCTGAACTGGACAAGGAATAGAATTTTGTAACAAAGATACAACTGATTAATACCCAAATTTTCACAGTAAATCAGATTGTGTCCACAGTAATGCAACTCTCTCCTTCCTTCAAAAGCACACGGAAGTGAGCTTGAAGAGCACCATTTTATTTTTCAATTGAAATTTGGGACATATTGTCCAAGACAGCTGACTCAGAGGGTCAGAGCCCTGGTTCATATATGCAATGGGGATACTGGATCATATGATCATTGGATAATCCAAGCTAAGTGGGAGGTCAGGAGGTCTCCAGTCCAACCTCCTGCTCACAGCAGGGCCAGCTGCATGGTCAGACCAGGTTGTTCAAGTCTGTGTCTAGCCCAGTCTGGAAACCCCTCATAACAGGAGCCTGGGCAGCCTGCCCCAATGCCCCGCTGCCTCATGGGGACAAATTTCCCCCTATATCCACAGAATCACAGAATGGATGGGGTTGGAAGAGACCTTGAAGATCATCTAGTTCCAACTCCCCTGCCATGGGCAGGGACACCCAGTCGGAACTTCTCTGTTGCAACTTGTATCTGTTGTTGCATATTCTAACACCATGTGGAGCTGTGAAGAGCCTGGCTCTGTCTTCCTGATCCATCCCCTGTAGGGACTGGGGGGATGATGTTAGGTCCTCCCAGGGCCATCTCTTCTCCCGGGCTGAACCAGCCCCACCTGCTCAGTCTGTTTGCTGGGCAAGACCTTCAACCCCCAACCTCCAGTCTGCAAATGTCTTTCTTCACATTTTATTAATGTGAAATTCCTTTTTTGGAAATCAAGTGGGACTTTATTTGGCTCTAAACTAATTTGAAATAATCAACCAATAACTATGGAATTTGAATTAAAAACTACAAACTCAGAAATACTGATAAATACAATCCTAAGCTAAGTGACTTGTTACCCATGTTCGGGGAATGCCATGACTGCATTCTTTAAATCACACCAAACAAAAATCTGTTTTGAATGCCTTCATCTCTTACAGTATCTGCCATATATATTAATTATTTCCACTATTATGCCAAAATCAAAAGTAAGGTGAACACTCAGCAATGCTGCACAAAGATGAATGCCTGAGCTGCTTATCGTCTTTGTTATTATTTCTTCTTCAGCCTGGCCCTTTCAGTGGGTCATATATTGTAATTCTGTGCAAAATCAGCAACATTCAATATTGGCAGCATTACACAGAGCTCGTTAGCTGCTCACAAAAGCACAGAGGGCACATCAAAGAGAGAAAGAAGGAACCTGAGTTTCTATATTTTGCTTTCAAGACACTGCTCTATGATTTGGCCTAGATTTGGTCTACAAGAGTTTGCCTGGCCCAGTTGCACTCTTAAAGTCATTCCTTCCTCAACTACATTTACTGGCACACTGTGGTAAATCAGGTGTGATTCTACAGAAGTTCATGGATTTTGCCAACATAAAACTCATGTAATATGAGGGTGGCACCAGGTCTCTTATGTCTAGTACAACTTCCCAGTCCTCATACACTGAACGAAACACGTTCTCAGGCCACAAAACACCTGGCTCATGTAGTGTAAATCCTCCTGCCCTGCCATTGTCACATGTGATGTCCTGAATTCCCAGCTGTCCTGCTCTCTGTAGCTGTACCAGCTTAGCTCAGGTCCTAGATGATAGACTGAAGAAACACAAGCTCTCAGGCAGTGGATGTATTTGCTTGTGGAATACTTACTGTAATTTCTGTGTTCACTGTATTAAATTATCAATAAATTGAGAGCTGTAACTTGTTTTCAGAAGTGTGAACCGATAACTTCTTTATTTATGCATAGAAATTTTCACTTCTTATGCACAGATACATCATGTCCTGTTCCAAAATGTAGTACAGAACTACAACAAAAAGCAAGGAGCTAAAAAAAGACTGGGGAAACAAAAAAGGGAAGCAGCTTTATAAGATTTGAAGAAAAGGTGTTTAAAGGGTGATTGACTAATAAAGTTTTTTTAAATTTAATTTAAAATGTGTAAAAGAAGGATGTGGATCTTTATGCATTTAACTCTACTTTGTTTTTTTCTCAAGTTTTATCTTTTGGACATTATAAAGAATAAAAAGGAGTTTCTTTTAGAAGAAAGTGAAAACTGTGGGATAATACTATAGCCCAGCAACCCTAGAACTGAAATCCAAAATGCACAGAACTAATGAGAATTTTGAAGCAAGGTCACACAATGCAGATCAGATTATTGATCAGCTGTCAACCACAAGTCATGAAACAAATTTTATAAAGGACTCAAGAGGTTTCTGAAAGACCAAATGTGTAAAAGCAGAGTAAAAGGTAGGTGCTCTGTCATCTATTGCAAATGAAAGGCATGACTAAACACTCCAGGGCTCAGTCTGCCAGACAAATTCAGTTTCCTAATAAAAAACAAACAGGAAACAAGATCAAAAATGCTAGGAAATTTCTCCATTTACAAGCACTAGGATTGCTGGTTCTTCAATTTTACACACAAAAATCGAATAAAAGAGTGGCGGGCACTCGGTGTGGAGGTATATAAGCACAAACAATGCTGGAGTTCTTTGGCTGCCGTTTACACTCACATCATCTAGCTTAACTAGCAATCTGTTACTTGATTTAGTCAGAGGCGAAATCTCCAGCCTAGACACACACTTAATGTAGGCAGTGACCAGCTGTCATGAGACCAAACAAATGTCCTTATCTGCACTGCATGCTCGGTTAATCATGTTAATTAGCAGGT
This sequence comes from Aramus guarauna, assembly GCA_013400195.1. Lineage (NCBI taxonomy): Eukaryota > Metazoa > Chordata > Aves > Gruiformes > Aramidae > Aramus > Aramus guarauna. The sequence continues at coordinate 769,014 of VXBL01007273.1, forward strand.
TCTAACAACTGTAATTTCCCACTGTATATAAGTCCGATGATTGTAAGATCAAATAAAATCAGGAACAAAATGAAGTAGGTATTTCAAAGAAGGCTTAAATAATATACATATTAGATATGAAATCAAATCTATTTGCTTCACAACTAAGATGTCTGAGTAAAGCTTTCCCTCTGACCTAGAAAATACTTCTTGTTCTATAAAATGTACAAATTCAAAAGAGTAGGAGTTATCATTCTCTGTTTACTGTCAGAGACCTAGGACCAATTTTTCAAACATGCTTAAGTAATGCCAGAGCCTAACTTTGAAAAGTACATAGGTATCTACACTGTGTCATTGTATTTGAAAATCTCAGTGCATGACAGAGGTATAAAAAAGATGTTAAGTGCCTGACTTAGCAGAACTTAAGCACCTAGGACCAAAAAGTAATTGTGAAGGTCACAAACTTAACCCTGCTACCTCTCCATTAACACTGGCAGCATAGTTTTAAATTAGTGGCCAAGACACTTGCATGGGAAGTGGGGCATCCTGAGTGCCAAGCCCCTCCATAAGCAGGATGGTTTTTTTCCGTGTCATTAGAAAAGTCCCACACAAGGGGTCTTTGGAACAAGAACTGGAATTTGGGTTCCCCGAGTGCTCCAGGGACTCTCACGAGATGAGCGTGTTTATATGGCCAACAGGAACAGCTGCGTCAGCACAGCTGTGCCCTATGCTATGGTTATGATCATCTGGTCTGTCACTGCCTTCTGAAATCTTCTTTGACGACTATGCTCTAAGGAACACTAAAAACCATGGGTCAGTGTTAGGATGTCTTTTACACTGAAAACCTTTGTGCGAGTTAACTTACCCTGCCAAGAAGCAAGACAAATCAGCCCCTCCTAGGGATCTGTTTCCATAACTAGGATGCTCACAGTATCTGAGCTACAACTTTTAAAGACAGTTCCAGCATGTCTACACTAACTTTCAATGACTCAGAGGTGCAGGTGGACTCTCAAATAGTTACATTATAATTATATTCATCCACTGGGGCAGAAAAATCAGTGTATGAGGTTTAAGTTACTCTATGTTGGCAAACCAATTAGGCCATCATTATATCATAGCTATTATTAGGACATTAATAATGGGATGAAATTTTCCTTGGGTCTCAGGAATCCCACAAAAAGAAGTAAACTGGTTACCATGATGCTATTGCCAATATGTCAGCAATAGTTTCAAATGCTAGATACAAAAAAAAAGATAGCAAAGCACTATTTCGTAGAGAATGGAAAGCATAGTTCAAAAATATTTTTGGTATGCCACATAGTCAAACTGGTTTGCCCATTAATGGATGCCCCAGAAATAAATTATTATTAAATTAACAGCAACACTCAACCACATCTTCAGCTGTAGACTTGAGTGCTCGAGCCAGACATCCACATGGGGGCATCAGCAGAACCCGTAAGCATCCCCACTGCTGCTCCGCTTGTTGACCGGTAAACACAAGTTAAAAGGGTACATCAGAGCAGCAGTTTCAAGCCACAGAGACAAATTAATATTTCATATGTATAAAATAATAGAAATGTCAATATCAAGGTTTAAATTCATTCCTGCTATGTAAATTATCCCTCACGATTTCTTCTGTATTTTTAATTGCCACCATTATCACTTGCATTGTAATAACCACTCTCTTTGTGCTAAAACACCCAAAACTAAGGATACTGCAAACAGCAAGAATTCACAGGGAGCCAAGTGGCCTGTGAGTATTGAGATGCTAAGAGAAAGACATGCTGAAATACTGTGGGTCACATTTATGGAATTGTATCTTAAGCTTTGCTGGCAGAATTCACTTATATGGATACATGACTTGCTTAGTAAATCTCTTTTTTTTCATCAACTGTGAACAATCTAACCCAGGCTGTATCACTGAGGGGGTAAAAGCAAACAATTCCTAGGTAGTACATTGAGTAAGGCCAGTTAAATATAGCAGAACTGCCTCCTGTGCTACGTCCTCACTTCTCCTCACTTCCAGGATGCCCAGGTGTTGATCACACAGGGGACTTGGCATCTACTACAAAACTTTCTTGACCCTTTAAAGGTCTGCCTCCCTCACCTCAGACACCTTCCTCCATCCTGTTGGCCTACGTTTCAAATATACACAGCTTGTCCATGGGACCACGGCCCCCGAAATATGGCAGAGTTGCTGTTACATCATTTTGCAGCTATGAATCAGCATACGCCTGTCCTGCTATTTCACAGAAAACCAGCTCTGACCTGTTGTTCCAGTTAGATAGAGTCCATAATAGGGAGTTTGTGGAACTGTAGGCTGCCAGGCCTGAGACAAATGTGAATATTCCTACTACATAAGGAATGTCAAATGGTTCTGCTGGCTAAAACATGGTGCCCTAGTTAAAGACATATAAACGGATGCGTTGCCAATAGTGTGCTAGCTTATCTAGAGTCTTGCTCAGTTTCAACGCCCTCCATTCACAAAGTCTATACATCTGTGTTTTAGCATACCTGAGCTACCCTATGTAATTTAAAACACAATCTTAGTTGACCTGTACGATCAGGACAGATGCAAACACTGACTGATACTAGGTAACATTTTCATTTTAGCAGAAGATTTCAACTTTTATTAGCATACATTACAGGCTGCAATTTATTCACAAATGACTTGTAATTTTTTTTTTTCAGCTCCTTGAGGTCTCCTCACTTACATTGCTATTGCTACATCACCTTATGCTATTAAAATTTTACTTACTTTTCTTTAGCCTGGGTATGGTCACTGTTAATTACCAAGATAAATGTCAGTTTATTTTAATGAAAATCCTCCTGACTTAAACAAAGCCAGCATAATGTTCAAGTACTTATAAATAAAAGTAAGGCATGTTTAAACTAAAATGAATGCATGACTGAAGTTATCCAAAGCACCTTGTTAAAAACTGTTGGTTGATCTGTGGTGCAAATATAGACAGCATAAACAACTAAGAGATGATTTCTATAAGGAGTTAAAAGTCAAGAAGAGATAAAATATAGAGCCAAGTTTTTCTGGTCACTGTAAAATTTATATTTATGTCTTATTGCTTTAGGGTCTTCTCAGCCCATCACAGAGCATTTGTAGGTATCAGTCAGTCTGGTATGTCTAAATCTTTAGCCCAATTTCTGAATGTATTGCTGAAGAGAAAAGAAAACAAAGGTCAGTAAAACTCTCTCAGCAGACTACCGAATGCCAACAGATACAGCATGGGTTACTGTTTTCTTTTAAGACTCTACTGCAAAATTACCAGCTCTGTGTAAGAAAAGCAGGATGAAGAAATAGGGAGAGGGAGATAAGTCAAAAACGTAGTTACAGGTTGAGCAGCAGGAAGCTGCCAGCAGTTCACAGTAAAGTTTCCAGTTCAGAGTGTAGGGGAAAGCGTGAAATACAATGTCACCAGTTAATTATTTTTTCAATAGAAGGCTAGCAATGTGTTACCAAATTTATTTATTTAGACAGGTAAAGCAACAAGCAAACACAAAATGAAAATTATCCAAGCATAATTGAGGGTATTCATTGAAATTCATAGAAAATATAAAGAATACATGTTTATTCATGATTCCTCTTGTCTCACAGTTGTGTTTAAAGGTCACCATTCAATGCTTGTTCCTCCCGTGGAAAGACAACACCAATGCCAAGCTAAGTATGGAGTAACAGGCAATAGACATTAAAATACAACAGACGTTGTGGAACAGTTGGGACTATAAAGACTAGTGCACTTAACACCAACCAGAGTATGCCTGAAGTGTAACCGTTCTCTAGTATTGCAAGATACTGTCCTAACGTGGGTCAATTCTGAAGACAGGTACTAAGTTAGCTCTTGCACTTCCTTGTGGAAGCCATGAAGGTTTTGTTTCCACAGAAATGGTGCTTCCTAGAAAACCATGGGTATAGTAAATAGGCTAGGCAGATGGATTTGTTCAAGTTCATTATGGGACTAAAATGTGAAGAAAGTAATCATTGCTTGTTCGAGGCATTGAAAGTACTGCAGCAATGCCACAGTAAGCCAGACAGATGAGAAAGTAAAAGGAGAACTTTTATTTTTTCTACAAATGTGCCTAAGAATTAGCAGAGCAAATATTAGAAGGAAAAAGTTCCGTACAACATGAACTGAGCTTGACATTTGAAATAGCAGCTGATAGAGCTGCAAATGCTGAGGACCACCCAGAGTGAATAAAGAGGTAGAGGAGCATGCAGAGAGATGAACCAGATCATGCAACTATGTGCAAACAGCCTGGAATGTCAGAGAGAGAATGTAACTTAACCAATGCAAATGCCAAAAAAAAATGAAGATAGCAGATAAGAACATGCTAGGAGGCAAGGAAAAATCAAATCAACAAGACCTACACAAATGATGAATAAACATGACAGATGAGAATGAAACCAAAAAGGAAGGTAAAAGAAGCATCTGGTTATGAAAACTGTTTGATTTGTAGGAAATGTGTAGGGTCTGTGGGAGTTAACTAGTCAGATACACTTGCAGCTGCTGGCAGATCTGGAAGCTGATCACATCCTCCAGGTTCAGCTGGAGAACAAGATTTTACAGAACAAGAATCTCCTTTTCCTTGCACACCACACTGTTGTTTTTCCTCTACAGAAAGGATCAACCATCACTTGCCCAGAGGCTGAAATGACCACTTCACAGGTGATTCGTTTAGGTTTCTCATGGATTCTTGAGTTTTCTTTATCCTAGAGCATCACTAAGACACCAGCAAGAAACAAGAACACTTGCTACAATCCTCACAGAAGTCATGGACTGCTCTGTGCTCACGCAGTACAGCCAACTAGCGTAGCTACCACCAGAGAGAGAAGAGGTTCATAAGCACCTAAGCCTCAGACACATATGCCAGCTGGCTCCCTTGGAATAGTGCCTGCATTGCCCTGGTACATGAGTGCGGCTTCTCACACTGCCTTGACATCCCAGGGTGTGGTTCTAAGCAAGGCACATCCCAACCAAGAGTGTTCCAAATTGCAGCCAACTCTGATGCTTCTGCCTTTCAAATAGCTGTGAATTTGAGAAAAGGTTTAACACAAGCCTTCTGCAATTTTTCACAGCTGAGTTGCTGAGTGGGTGAAAGAATAGATCAGAACAGAGGACACTCACAACATCTCCCCTGTAGCCCTCAAAAGCTAAATTCAGAAGAGAAACATGCAAAGATAAGATGCCTACTATATAATTAGAAATATAATTTCTGTACTATCAGGAAATATGATGGATCATGTGGGCATTTTTGTTGCTGTTGGTAAATTTTTCTTTGTTGCAATGTTTTATTCAGGATCTTTAAAGGCCTTCTGGCCAGTTGCAGACTGAGAATGTGAACATCCCCAGCATTTCAGATTGGCTGAAAGCTGTGGCTAGATTTTTCACTTGGACAGTCCACCTCCACACAGTTCCAAGTCACATTTTCCAAGCCATGGAGAGATGCTTGCATAGTAGACCTCTACTACGTGCTTACTGATAACACGTGGCAGCCTTTCTGTGCCACTTACACAGAAGGAGCCTTCCATATACCTAGGAATAGTCAGTGGCAATACTGAACCTGATGGTTTCCCAAGGGCTGTTACTACATGCCTTAGCCATAACAGGAGCATAACAGTCAGCTCATTGCTGCCAGACGCACTGAAAGCAGGGACACAGTATTAGGATCTCAGTGCTCAATATTTGTCTGCTTTATTTAGGCTGACTTACGTCAGCAAACAGAAACCCTGCTGTGATTTTTTTTCCTAACTTTTCAGTTCATAATCCATATGTAGATCCATAAATCTAGCCTAAAAACTCCACATCTGAGAAGCAAAAAAATGACCCATTTTACAGGAAGCTTGTGTGTGCACATTATACGGAGCCAGGACAGAACCTTAGCAGTTTGTGAAACAAGAAAAACCTAGATGAGTCATCTTGCTTTGGGACCAGTTGGATGGATTCCTACATAATCCCTAAATCAGCCTGGAAGGAATTACAGCTTCTGCAGCTCCGCAGGTCTTACTAAACAAGACTCTCTTGCATGCGGTCTACATGCAGAACCTTTCTTGATGAAATATTCTCACTTATACTAAAATTGTTACAGAAATGTCAATTAGGAAGCTGATCACATCTTCCAGATTCAGCTGGAGGATAAGGTTTTACAGAACAAGAACCTCCTTTTCCTTGCACATCACACTGTTGGTCTCCCGCTACAGAAAAGATCAACCAGCACCTGCCCTGAGGTGATGAGTGTTAATGACATCATCATCCCCAGGTGCCATCCCATGTGATTCTGTTCACAGAGGATCAACATATGTAAGGAGAATCTAATTTTCTTTCCATCTGAGGTATGACATAGATCATGAAATTTCTAAAGCAGGACCATGATGTCACCTAAACTGCTTTCAGAATTGCTGGGACATGCATGCCACTCTAAAAGCCTCAAGTCCTGCGAGCTCTGAGAGGTGGCCAAAGGTTGAGATACCATCTTTTTCTAGCTTGGAAACTCACAATCCATGCATGATGCAGCACCCTACTCCTCCCCTATTCTATTCTGCTGTTATATTCATGAATAAGCACAGTGACACCTGTCCTATGAGCATCATACAGTCGTAATTGCATTACACCACCCATAGTACTTGTTCTGAAAGAGCATTACTGAAGAATATTGATGAAGTGCACTACAGCCAACAGAATATTTCTATGAAACCTTCAATTTTCCAGCACTTCCTGATTATCTTCTGATTTGAGCTGTGTGACCCAGCTGAGCATTAACATTGATTTCTGAATTTAATTACAGACACTCTGGCTTGGAGAGCTGTGACATGCTGAAATTCAATTGAATTGGGCTTGCCCTGGCCTCCTCCTAATACACACTGTGCTGATTAATCCAATACTGTTCTGATTTTCTGCAGTGCAGGCTGCATTTATCCATTCCCATTCCTTCACAATGAATGCTATCCACCATTTGCATCTCTGATTCAGCACTGATTAACCATGTGCCCCACATTAGTTTCTTGTACTTCACTGAAACAGTTATCATAGAAACCTATTGCTTGAGAAAGAACAGAGGCAGTAAGAACAAGACAAAGGAAAAGCAGATAGGAACTCAGTGTGTGTTTTGGGGAGGGATTTACAGATTTAGATTTGTATAGGATGCAATAGGCATAAATTACTCAGAACATCTTTATTCATCTACATATTTATTCCTATTCCTTCCTTTTGACAGCACGTGTGGTTGTATTACAGCTCAATATTTAAGAACCTTTATCTCACCAATAATGTAAAAGGATTACATCCACAACACTTGAGCACCGATGTCAGCCGTGGGATAGTGACAAATATGTTTACTTCATTGGCTTATGGATGGAGTAAGTAAGAGATACTCTTCCAAGCTAAGAAGTCCTGATTTATGTTTCTTACCTAGAAAATCAGACTCCAGCACATCGGAACCTATTCCTAGTCAATATCACAATAATGCTATGTTCCAGAATGTTCAGAATATATCTATAAAAATTTTGTCATCAGGAGATTATCACCAGCAGAATTTAAAACACTTTAAAAAGTTTAATATCCAATTCCTCTTCATGGAACAACTAATGCATAAGAAAACTTAGGGCAAAATTTTGAAGAGTGATTCAGAACCTCTTTCAGAAGTTACCTGGGAACCTTCATTCAAAATGCAAATTGAGTTCCCAAATTACTTAGAAGGTTTTGACACTTTTACCCTTAGAGTCTGAACCTGCAATTAGGAGAAGATTTAGCTTTAAGCATTTGAACATGAAAACTTCCAAGTTTCCATCTATTGGCTGAACCATGGATCTTCTGCTCTGACCATAGAACAACCTCCTCAAATTCCTATTTACTAAGCACCAAGTAATTAAGTTGTAACTATTTCCCTTGACAGCTACTCCTTCCTCATTCTTGCCCTATTCTGCTCATACATCAACCTTATAAAGAATTGGGGTTTAAGAGTTCAGGCAAGCTTTCAAATGATGAATTCACACCTTGCTGTCTGCAGATCTGTAGAGCTTTACCATCTAATGGTGTCTGTTAATGGGAAAGGAGGAAAATAATTTCAAAAAAGAATACCCAGGCCATATTGTTCGCTTCTCTAGTGTGCTTATAAGGTGATGCCTGCCATTATTTTGGGACAAAATCTTTGCATTTTTCACTCTCTATTGCAGCAGTCCAGTCTGCTTGGGGTTTTGAATTGCACACAAAAAGCAGATTTAAAATACTTTAAGTAATGCCCAAATTCAGTAATTCCTCCTTTAAATTATAGTAGTCTTTATATATCAACCAATCATAGGATGTGTGTTTGTGTGTGTAAAAAATCCATGTCAATTCAGAAGGTGTTAGCAAAGTTACTATCAAAGATTTAACAGTCTTTTGCTGAAAGGGTCTTTGTAATTATGAAGTCTTTCAATTTTGCTTTTAAAAAACATGCTTCCTTGCAGTTCACAGCCCCCCCGTGAACTTCTGAAGAGCTCTCCTGCAGAAAATTACAGGCAAGGGGGGAAAAGAATAATATAGCATAAATGTACAGGGAAAACATTATTTATTATAAAATATGCCTATAACATATGGGCAGCAGCAATAGTTTCTTCAAAAGCTTTCTGTCAGGTGAGTATTTAACCTGGGGACTTAGACCAAGATTATTAACATGCTTAGTAACAAGAATACTGAAATATATGTAAATTCAAAATCATGCATCTTTCTACTGTCATACGAATGATTACACAAGGGCTACATTACTGAATACACATCCAAATTTGGTTTGTTTACACAAACGGAAAATAAACACATTAACAGAATAAACAAATTATATAAGGCTTTATTTTTCCCTATACGGGCTGCCTTGCTGAAACACTGGATCTGGCCCCTAGACGCAGTCTTCTTCATAAGGACCACTTCCACATTTTAGATTTATTATTCAACTGCTCAGTAAACATTAATTGTGTTCTTTCTCCACACAAAATTAAAAAGAAACCCATGCTTGCCTCATGTCAGCTAGAGCACTTTAACATTCAGAATAACTTCTACACTAATATATAAACTCTTGCCAATTAGGTGAAAATGTTTCTTTGAATAATTTTTAAATACTGTCTCTTCAAAGCTGCTCTTAAAGACACACTAAAATATATACAGAAAATTTACAGTTTAATCCCTTTACCAATGGCAAAGATAGCACCAGACATCGTTTTAAAAACGTGAGACTGGAAAAGATGTCTGGTTCATTACTTTACAATTAAAACCCATTTATAATCTCTTTCAGTAAATGTACTGCCTCCATTTGAAAAGTGCTGTATCTGTTCCCACTTTCCTGCTGGGACTGCTTTACCCCAATGTTTAGAAATATTCTTCTCACTTCCAGCTCAATTTTATTTCTGGATTATGCTCATTTTATGCTCATTTGTTTTTGTGTGACATATTCTGAGATAGTTGAAGTAACTACATTTTTGAGCTAAGCTGCATCTCTGCTGTTGAAACAACCCATTGCTATTTCTCTTGCTAATGAAATAATTTTTTACGGTACCTTCAGAATTCCCACTAGTTTTAAGCAGAACCGATTCATCACTTTTTACACTCTCAGACACTTGCTTTGTCCACCAATACTTTTAAAATGTATGCTAAACTTTAAGAATATGAATATGGCAGCTGACCTTGACAGCATTACAAGTGTGCTTCACATTTTTTATGATAAAATGCTCCATGCATTGATGGGTTCAAGCAATATGCTCCACAAGCTGCAGACTGAGGTCAAGGGAGCAGATCAGGATCTGAGGCAGCCAATACAAAGAACAGGCACAAGAGCAGATGCAGTGAGGACAAGCTTGTGCATCACAAAAGAATAACCTAGGGTAAAACATTTTGGGGGTTTGCTGTTCACTTTTAACATAGTAATTCTTATTTCTTTCAGATCGTATCTGTTGAGACTACTCTAACAAACTATACTGTACTCACATATGATGCATTTGATGAGTTGGAAATTAAAAAAGAAAAAAGTACTCTGTCTGATATGATTGAGGGTTTCTTTTTGTAAAGTAGCTAAAGTGTTTCAAACCAAGCTATTTTAAAGCCTAAGTCCATTACAAGGAATAAACATAAAAATATTAATCGTGAAACATCATCTTATATTACAGATTGAAAAATGCCCTATTCTACAGTGCAGACCTTAAGTATTAAACGCTATTTGTGCACTCATGCAATATAAAGCAAATATTCAATTATCGTGCTATCTCTTCCTTCTCCTGCTTTCCCAGATTCTAAACCTAGGCTTCCTTCTTTCTGCAATAATCATAGCCATGAGAGCAAGAAGTAGGCTGTAGCCTTTGGTGCCATCAACTGCTGTGAGGAAACATGGCAAGTGAGCTGAAATTCTGACAAACAAATGCAGGGTCAAACACTCAGTGTTGCAAGGTGGTCAATGTTTCCCAGTTGCACAAACTAGGGTAAGGTCCTTCCTATTCCTGCAGTTCTTTCTGAGCTATAATCCTGCTGATGTTTTTACAGAAAAGATTCACACAGAGATGCTGAGGAGCTCACATAAGTAAGGGCTGCTGCATCTAGGTGGTTCTTTCAAATGGACGCTAGGATTTAAGATTTCTACAATTTTGCAGTGTTACTGTCTTTTGCCTTCTTAGCTGTTTCAGAAGAATCTGCAGTTTGCTTTTTTACTGATAGGTGACTTTAATCCATATGAAGACATTTGTGCAAATCCCTGTTATTGATCCTGCAACATAAAGTTGAAGAAGGGCTACATTTTCCATATTTTTTTTTTTCTTTGCTACTTCTGGATTGTTTGAGGTTTTGATTATTCATTTTTTTCCCCCATGCTGTTCTGTGTTTTCCTCATTGCCACCACAATTGATTTTCTTGAACTATTCGAAACTAACATGTTTGACAGCTATGAAGAAAATACACAAAAAACCCCAAACATTAGTTTGCTCTTCCCAGATCCTGAAGACACTGTTACCCAGCTAACATACATTGGAGGGAGAATATACTGATCTTTTCAGCAAACGCTGAAGGGCTTGAAGTCTTTTTCTAACCCCCGAAAGGCTGATTCCTTAGTAACAGAGAATATGCAACATTTTATATTCCAGACTATCAGTTGATAATAACATGATGAAAGTATACATATCCACTGTATAAAAAGACTTAAAATCTGGCTTCAGAACAAGTATCCAGTTGTAACAGTGAAGCCAATAGCAACTACCCAACTTCACGCCAATACAGATAGAATCTCGATCATTTCCCTAAACCTTATTTGTAAAACCATATTGGTGAATCGTGGCAGTGGAGCACCTAACCTGGCATCTTTTCTGTGTCTAGTAACACATGCAAGAAACCCTGTGTTGTTAGTCGCAAGGCGTACCAACCACAGAAAACAAAGTCATCCCTAATTACTTTTCTTACAACAGTAAGTGACATTGTTTTACTTTTCATTATTATTGACAGATTTACTCTCAACAAGTATCTAATCTTTTGAAGCTTACAAAGCTTTTGATTTCAAATAGGAAATGTGAAGTCTTGTTTCCTTTGATTAGTTATTTGTTGAATGTAGTTTGGTTCTCATGTGCGTGAAGAGGAAACACCCCCATTCATTATACTCACAGGTTTGTACACCTTCCCCTCGTCTTCCATTAAAGGCCCCTCACCTGAGTTCCCATCCTTTCAGGCCAGTTTCTTCCAAGAATTTCGTCCTTTATGAAAACAGTTCTTACGAAAATTTTTCCACTGCCATTCTAAACTCTGTTTATCACAGTCCTCTCATAGCCTTCCGCTCCCAGCTGCCATCCATCAGCATGAATGAAGAGAAGCTGAAGATGTACATGTCAGACTGCAAACTCTACGGGCAGACACACGGAACATGATTCTTTGTTGTCTTCCAAGCTGTGCAGGAGTTTGCACCTATGCACAGCAGGTTGTGCACATCACTACCGCTCGAATGTGGCAGGGCATCCCTTCCCACTTTGCATTCCCTCAAGTTGATAGCAAAAAACTAAGTCAATTAACTCTTGAACAATCTTTAATTAACACATGAGTTTTAAGTGTTTTCTGTTGCTAGGGTCATTTCAGAAATTAAAGCAAATGCTCAGTAGGAAGTTTGCTTTGACACTAATTAGTGAAATCCTTTGAAAATACATAAAGCAAATCTTTTGTTTCAGTTTTAGTCATTGGACAAAAGTGGCCTCACTAGAACAACCCTGATGGACACTTGCAAAATTCTGAGATCAGATTGTGCACTATACTCCTCAGGGGAACATTATTAAAACAAAGATAAACTTGCAGCCAGTGCGAATTAGTTGGACTCTTTGCACTAAGCATAAACACAGATGTTTTCTTGAGTCATTGCTTGAATCCAGGCACCCCAGATTAACAAAAATTAAATTCTCCTATCATCATAGACAAAATACAGATAAAGAACCTACTGTGTACTCTCATAAACCAAGTATCATATACTTGAGAGAATATCTGTTGCATAACAACAGTGAATTTAATTATTTTGTTTCAACAGTGAATTTAATTATTTTGTTTATCTGTGAACGTTTATGTGAAGATATATATCTTCACATTTGCATCCTGACATGACTAATGAAAGTACAGTGTTTTGTCTGCAACTAATTCGTTTTCACTTAATACCGCAATGACTGATTAATTTCATTTTCTGGTGTGGAGGACATCCTGTAACACAGTCAATGTTGCTTCAGAACCTTTGAACTTAATTATCTGTAAATAGAAGGCAGAGTAATAGATACAATTTTTCTCCCTCTTATTCTCTTTCTTTTATCTCTGAAATTACCTGCTGTGTATCAGAAGATTTTTCAAAGATTTATGGTTAAGCAAACTCTTATTAGTGCCCAATTCTCAACAGGAACTTTGCATTAGTAAGACAAGTAAAGTTTGATCTGGAAACTTCTGTTCAGATTATGCTTAGTATAGTTTATTTAAACTAAATTAGAAAAAAAATTATCTACAATTTAAGGCCTGGTCCTACTTTTCTAAGGGCATATAAAATAATGGTTGGCTTTTATGGAAGTTTTGAATGTTCAAGGAATCCAAAATGATATTAAAGGATATTAAGTTGCTCCTCCAACACAAAATAGGATTATGAATACCAAATAAGTACACAGTGGTCAAAAGACACTGGTGATGAGATCTCTTCAATTTTGAGAACACAAATTTACAAATGTGCCCTCTCAATATAGAACAAAGGTAGGTGCTTTAGTTCAATTTCTAAGTGTTTTAAACAGCATTCAGAAACTTCTCACATCATTGCCAAAGTGTTTTTCCATTCCACATTTGAGGAATGGAATCTTGAACTCTGAGACATTATTGAAAAATAATAAATCAAATATGATGGCTGAGTCACAAGAATCAAGATGGCTGTGACACTACTGAGTGCAATCCTAATTATTAACATCGGTTGCAAAATTTGCATTGAGTTAAACAAGGATAGACCTTCACTTGTGAATTAGAAGTTTATTTTGTGGATATTCTGAAGCATTCCTTTCACACAGACTATCATAATTTGGAAGCTACACAAATGTGGGCAACACCACACAGGAAATGAAAAAATATGGCATGCAAAACCCAAAATTTTTGTAACATTTTTTTCAAAAACATAATATAATTATTTCTAGAGAATATTCACTAACATATGTGCCAGCTCAGCATTCTGAATTTTTAGTTGCCCATATGCTGGGAAATCTTAGGCCCAGAACCCCTGCAGTGATCTTAAAACTGGAACGATATGGAAAATTGTTTGGATGTGAATATAAATAGCTTCTAGCTTTCTTAGCAAAATCTTAACCAAGCAAAACTAATTCTGGTTCAAACACATTTTTCTGTGTGTTGTTATCAGTTTTAAATAGTTATTTTTAAATAGTTATCAGTTTTAAAATAGTTATTTTTAGGGTGAATTTTGACTAAAAGCATCCTTTCATGAGGAAAAAAAGAGGTTTCACTTTCAAAAACCTCAAAAAATATTTTGGCTGCTTCAACTTTTGTTTTCAATTGTTATTATTTTAAACCAAAACCACCAGCTGAATAGAGTATAAATGCCCATATGGGGTTTGGTTATTTTAATCTATACTGCATTTTTGGCAAACAGATTTAATTAGCAAAAGTGCTGTTCTGATATACATGTAGTGTATCCTCAATTTTAGCTTCATCCTATTTCAAAGTTTTGACAACGATTAAATAAAAAAGATGACGAAAAGAAACTTCACAGCAGCTCTTCTTTCATATTATTGTCAACACTGAGTCGGAGTGAAATGTTTCGCACGTAAAAGTGATTTTTTTAACCAAAATATTGCATGTACAGAATGAGTCATATTATAAATCACACAACTTCTGTCAAAAGAAAGAAACACTTCGCATAGAACTGACATTCATCTGGTTAAAAAAAATTATCTGTTTTTATGAAATGCGATTTTGATCTCCACAAATCATCCTGATTGTAAGAAAGTTTTATACAATACACACACCATTTTCAGATTCATATATTACCAACTGTCACAGACTGCAGCCAGGCTTGTCCCCTGAGGTTTTCCAAATTCTTGTCTTTGCTATGGAACATCCTACAAGCTTGCCAAGAGCTGAAAAGTTGCTGCCCAAATACAGCAGATTTATTAGAAGAGCTGATGATGTTTATGGCAATGACCAGTTATTTTCCCTTAATTTCCATTGTTCTCTCACCGAAAGCTACTCCCAGTTGCCAAAATTTTTACATATTCCCATTTGCTGGATTTTATGAAGAATAGAGTTTTAAATAGTAGCTGCAGAGCTACTATACTTTAAATCAGGAAGCTCCACCAAATGGATATTCTCTGAGGGTGATTGACTTTCTGAACTTTATTTTCACTACAGTTTTTTGTCAGACAACATACTTTTTATCCTAGACAGAAGCTCAGTCAGGAAAACTTCCTTGCAGGATATTAATCACATTTGTGGCAGCCCTGTTGCATCTTCATCTCTGCCAGGCAAAAGACTGCACATATCCATAGATGCTCCAATTGCTGCCTGGGGATTTCAGAGCAGCATTCATCAAACTTTCATTAAAGTGTCCACTTTTTTGGGCTGCCAGCCTGGTATCATACATGGGAAGATAAGCAGAGAAGTTGAACAGATGGTAGCAACAGATGCCATCTCTCAACACAGGTGAAAGGCTGGGGTTAAATTCACGATCCCACAACTCCCATCTTTCCTTCAGTTTCCCCCACCCCACATATTGTCACAGATACCCTTTGCCACTGGCAGTAGTCCTCGGTACCCATCCCAGCTGTAACTGCTAACTTCCATGCAGTCACATTTCCCAGCTTTGACACTGGATACAATATTCAGCTTCATGATTAACTTCCAACATTAAAATTACTTCTATTCAAGTTGCATAAAATACCATGTGTGTAACTGCATATAGTTGGCAATAGGTAAATATTAACATATAAAATATAATTTAGAATTTAAGTATTGTTCACTGGTAAGGCCCCTATATGACCCCCAATTGAATGCACTAGCAAAATTACTATAATGTTTGGTGCAGAATCAGTCTATAAGTTGCCAGGAATCAATGCTGCAAGGTATTGAGCACTCTGGCTGTCAGTGCTCTGAAATAAATTTTTAGCCTGAAACACATCATCAGGAGAGGAAGTTGATTACACCGCATCTTCAGACCTACACAGGAATCTTCCAACTCAGAGCAAGGCCAACACCTTGATGAAGCCTTGACTCCACACTTCAAATTTAAACATAGCTAATTAAAATAAAAACAAACTTTAAATATTTTTCCTTGTTGCAGTAATAATTGAGAGCAACTAGAAAAAGGACACATTTTACTTTTTCTGAATTTTGTGGTTTTGTCAATATTATTGTACAGCAAGTTTCTTTATTTCATATGTGGTCATTTAGACTGTTATTTGTATGAGTATTTTACATGACAATATAGAAAACAGAAAATAAAAAGTATTAACATTTTCAGGAACACTCAGAAGTCTAGCATTTGAAACTTACATTAGGTACTGATTTCTAATGCATGCTATCTCCTTTAATATTCTTTAATAGAGAGATAATAGATATTTAAGATAGAAGTACTTTAGAATTGTTTCCACTGGTCCTAACATCCAGCCATAAAACTGGCAATGGAAAATAAAAAGTATATGTCTTCCAGGAAAAGACTTCAAGATGGCATGATGCCAAAAGGCAAATACCAAATTCCAGTGTCCAGAGCCAAAATGCCTAGGAAAGACCACAAGCAAAGAAGGCGGCAAGCCTTGGCACCTGTAATTCAGTTAGCAAAATATTCATATTCTAGATCAGTGATTTTCAAACTTCTGATATTTGTAGACACCTAAAAAACTTCCAGTGCAACCTCCTTAGAGATAGAATTAATATATGTGAACTTTTTTCCCTCAGTTATCTTCCATAAGCGTCTTAGAAGTTGTACACAGACCCACCCCCTCCCGCTCTCCATGGAGTCCAAAGATCACATGCTGAAAGCCACAATTAGAAATTCAGCAGCCAAATAAGACATCTTTTAAAAATAAAAAAAAATTACAGTTTTAGAAGACAGGGTTGTGAGGAAAAATTACAGAGAAAACCAAACCAAAACAGGTAGATAAAATTTCTTTTTTGTATGTCAGAAAGCATCCATAGAGGTGTCTGGACATTGTAGCAAACTTGTTAACTTTCTAACTTCTCAAGGCCAAATCCTATTTTCCTCATCTCACAGCATGTTCAGATCTCCAAATCTCTTAGGGTCTTAATGGTCTACTACTGAAAGTTAATGGCCAAGTCTTGCATTGACCAATTTGCAGATGCCAGAATTGGGGAGTGATCAAATCTGTCTCCATGTCTTTCATGTCTCCACCAAGTAACTCCTTAAATCTTCATGGCAAACTCTTATTTTACCAGCCAGATGTCTTGAACAGTCACACTTCTGCTATGAAGCAGATATTCGACACAGATGGGTCCAGGTCCTCCATGCTGACTCTGACTGAATCACGCACTCCCTAAACTCCCTGCTGGGAAATCCTTGGCAGTTTCTGGGATAGCAGATTTCCTTCAGCTAGAAGGTCTTTCATATACATGTAAATGTGGGGAGTGCTATGACAAATTAAGATACATCTCTCTGCAATATAAGAATAAGTATACCTGATCAGAAGAAATGAAAAGAAGAAATTAGAAGAAAACAGAACAAACAAAAAGCCTAGTATGCAGCTTTTACGCATAGGAAGAAAGCATCCATACATTAGCGTTGGATTAGCCCTAAAACCTAGAAGGAAAAAAAAAAAAGAGATAATGTCTGTCTCTAAAAAGACTAGTTTTCCTGGTGTTCATGGAATTTCTGAAATATACAAATATCCAGTTACTTTTGCACAAATGTTCATCTGTGTTAGTGATTAAGCCATCATAACTGATTTATCATTTTCAATAGTCTCAGAATTCAACATTACACTCCGCAAATGCCGAATGGAAAAACACTTAGGCAACAAAGTAAAAAGTCCTTGAATGCTGTTTATCAAAGTAGCAACATCTGAAGATAAATTCAAATACAGAACATCTGCCGCCTTGTTGTCATAAAAATCCACAGCTGCATTACAGGCCACGTACATTTGCTCAGGATATCTACTGAGATGGTGGAAAAGAACCCTAACTCAACAAAGGAAGAGGGGCTAAAAAAACTCTCCCCTGTGATAAAGATATTAATGCAGACATGGCATCAACATAGAGCTGAAATTCGGCCATATTCTTGAACACAGGATAGAGATTTGCTGCTGACAGTTGCAGCCATTCTTGTCACACACAGTACTTCGCTGGCTGGGGCTGGATGCTGTTGCTGTGACTCATCCGGGATATCACCATGCTGCAGGAGAAATCCAGTCGTGGTCTATAGTCTGTTCAATGTAGGAGTATTACAGTAGCTTACATAAAATCGTTCTGGGGCCCCTACAGATGCCAAGTGGTACCTTACTTCTATTACAAACAGTTCAAGTGGAACTGATTGGGGCTACTCATTTGTCTAACATTCTATTTACTGTTGGTACAGATGCAAGAGCTGGGCCTTTACATTTCTTAATGAAAATGTATTTTCTAATGTATAGTATAATGTAGATTATACTTGCAGATTATACAATCCTTGAGGAGGCTTAAGAACAAGTCACACAACTAGTACACTTCCAATGTTTCCTTTGAATGCCTTTTGGTGCTTCTGTAGAAGAAGGTGTCTCCTTACTCCACGCCCAGTCCTAAACTTTCCTATATGCTCCTTTCTCATTAGGACCTGCCAAGCTCTCCCTCCTTCCTCAGGCAGGATCTGATTGTCTCTCACTTGGTCACCAAGGATCCCTCAAATCATTGCCAGGCTTCCATGCTCTCCCCTTGCAGGAGAGTTGGGGCTCCACATATCTCCCCTTTCCCCATAACTCTCTCTGTACTTGGGTCTGCGTGTCTCTAGCTCTTCTCCATCCTATCTGCACTACATATGCTTTCTTCATTCACTTTATTCAACCTTCCTCATTTTTTTCTGATTTAGGAGATGAACTATTCAGGATGTCAGTTGTACTGGATGGATTGTAAGATATGAGATACAGATCTGTTATGTCAAAAATGCTGGGAGCTGGCACCAACCAGCTCTTTGACCTACTGTAATGTTTCCCACACTCTGGTCTGTGCACAATGAGCAAATGGAGATCCAGGAAACAGAACAAAAATACTAAAAAACTCCCAAATTTTACAAGATAAAGCTCTAATGAAGATTAAGAAACAATCAGATAGGTATGTTCACAAGGCTACTAAAATATTGACTGGAGATCTTATCAATTTAGCTGATCCAGCTTCAGCTCAGTGGGGTTGGGTGTTGCTACCAGGTGAAGTGCTGGGCAGCATGAAGTCCAGTGGATTAACTGCTTTGCCCTGCTGCATCCAACTCCAGAACTTCTCAGTTCAGTCTTGCAGTACCCTTGCAGAGCAGCAGAATCAGATGTGCTAGGGCCAAAGTCACTGCAAATTGCAATGGAATACATGAACACTTTGTTAATCTCCATTAATGACATATTAATATGCTAAAATATGAACTGTAACAACTGAGGAGTTGTCATGTGTTCACCCCTGCTGCTTGGCAATGGAGGAAGCCTTTGATAAGTACAGGGATGGACAGTTGTAGGAGTAACATCTTAAAACCACCACAGCTAACCCTGCCACTGAACTGGGGTCAGAGGCCAGAGCATTGTCTAACCAGCCAGATGCCTGCACAGCCTTTGCATAGGTTGAGTACAGGTTACTGAGCTCAAGTTGTCACCCCTACCAACACCAAAGCCTGTTTCTGTGAGGGCATGTGGAAGGTGAGAGTATCTTAACTTCATGTAATCAAGGACCTTTTCAGTACAAAAGAGGTTAATAAGCAAGGAGGGAAGCGATAAACAAAAGCACCACAAACTGACAGACGAGTGATAAACAGAGACAATGCCAAAGACCTCCAGTTACTAACGGGTCATGTGAACGGAGCGTGTGTGTGTTCACTCACAATTGGCAAGTTGAACTAGCAGAGTAGTAGGCTCTGGGACCTGGCAGGGGTATCAGGCGGGCAGAGGGTTCATGCTGGTATTTGAGAGGACCCACAAGTGTGGGGTGCCAGTGAGACACGTGTGTGAGTGTGTGTGCCTGTTTGCAGCAAGCACCAAGCTGAACCAGCTGGCAAATGGGGGTAAGGGGGCCTGGGATCCAGGCAGGGGTGTTGGGCAGACAGAGGGGCCACACCAGTGCTTGGGGGATCCACGAATGCACATGTGCTTTCACTAGTGAAAGTCAATCCTTACCAGCCAAAGAGGAGGAAGGGGACTTGGCTGTTACGTCACTCCTGGAAGTGTTACATGTGGGTGCTGTCAAAGGAAGCACCTTACCTATGGCAGTCTGCGCAGCCAGCTGTGCATGCGTTCTGTGTGTGTATGTGTCTCTGGCGTACACACTTAGCCTTGCTACTGGTTGAACCTGTAAATGGGAAAGCAGCAGCCATGTCCATCAGTCTGGGATGGAGACCTCTAGGTTTCAGAGTATCCCGGCCTGGGCTCCAGTAGCTGCACAGGAGGAATCAGCAGGCTCTGGAGCTGCTGGAGGCAGCAGCTGCTTATAAGATCCCTTAACTATTTGCTTAAAGCTGATGTACAGATGCCTTCAATCCTATGGTCATATCAATATTTCTTAAGTAGCAGCAAGGTCTTCTTTACATGCCCTATACTACAACCTCCCATTAAAAAAAAAAAAAAAATCCATAAATCTTAGCTCACTGTTCCTGGAAGACTGCCAAGGATTGTGGAATAGAATACAAAAGCAATCTGTCTTCTCCATCCCACCAGATAGCCATGGGTAAGTAAAGGTATGCCATAAAGATGAAGATAAGCCCATATTTTGTTTAGCCATCTAGTTATAGTACTGTTATATGCATTATATTATATGTTATATGTTATATTTTTTCTCATCTTTAGTTGAGAAAAAAGTTTAGTGAGGAAGAAGTATGGAAAACAGCAAATTCTAGGGTTAACTTTCTTCTCCAGGTTTTTTGTCTATCCTTCATCTATACTTCCCCATGCTCTGCATAATTTTCAAGTTATTTGTCTTATCAATTAGATTTCTGAATGCTCACATATGTGCTTTGAAAGCACATTACAAGACAAAGGGTTAAATCTTAAGTTCAAGCAACAGGAGGCTGCCAACAGTTCAACTGGGAGCAGAATGTTAGATGTGATTCAGAATTATTTTTTTTTCTTCTCCTCAGTAATTCTTGATGTGCACTCTGCTGCCTTTTCAAAATAATTGCTGCCATGGTTTATTATTTATATGCTTTATTATTTATACGCTTAGGAGTCTTTGGAAGCTGTCCATCTCAAATCTTAAGAAATCTGATATTATTATTCATTCTTAAACATTCATGCTTCAGCATTAAATTAGCTTATTAAACAATATAATGATAATTACTGTGGAACTTAAAAATGCCTATCTTTTCATAACCCTAAAAAGTAGAAGACTCATTTTAATGTATACACAGGAATTATGGGAACTTAAATTATTATTTCTATAGTGACGAAAGTATGCTTTATTTTTACAAATTTAACATAAGCTTCTACAGAGAAGCCTGTATTTGTAAACATAAACAAATTTAACGTAAGCTTCTACAGAGAAGCCTGATTTGTAAACATCTGCTTACTTGCACTTTCTTCTTCATTTTAAGGTCAGAAAACTATTACAGTAAATTCTTCAGAGTTATTGCACGTTGTATGGAAAATAACACTATAATCTGACAAGTTGGACATGGAATTTGTTCAGAAAGAAAATGCTTTTAGTGCACCTAAATCCTGGAATTCCCTCTGTTAAAATAAGTGTGATTTTTCATGCAACTAGTGGCTGATAGAACTGGCAAGAATTTGTAGAGCTGAGGCCAGAGTACTACAGTTTTTCATTTTGCTGTTTGGAAGGTGGGGAAAAATTGTCATGCCACAGAAACTGGCAGATCTAATTATATGTGTAATTTCATATGGTTTTGCTTATTGTATTGGGTTTGCATGGCAAGGTTTTGGTAGTGGGGGGTTACAGGGGTGGCTTCTGTGAGAAGCTGCTAGAAGCTTCCCCTGTGTCTGATAGAGCCAAGGCCAGCCGGCGCCAAGACGGACCCACCGCTGGCCAAGGCCGAGCCAATCAGTGCCTCTGTGATAGTGTATTTAAGAAGGGAAAAAAAAACACAGTTGGAGAGAGATTTTGCAGCCAGAGAGAGGAGTGAGATGTAAGAAACTGCAGACACCAAGGTCAGTGCAGAAGGAGGGGCAGGAGGTGCTCCAAGCGCCAGAGCAGAGATCCCCCTGCAGCCCGTGGTGAAGACCATGGTGAGGCAGGCTGTCCCCATGCAGCCCATGGAGGAAGNTGTGCTATCAACTGACCATAACCCCCATTCCCCGTCCCCCTGTGCTGCTGAGGGGGGACGAGGTTGAAACCAGGAGTGAAGTTAAGCCTGGGAAGATGGGAGGGGTGGGGGGAGGTGTTTTAAGATTTGATTTCACTTTTCATTCCTCTACTCTGTTCTGCTTGGTAATAAATTAGATGAATTTTCTCTCTAAATTCAGTATGTTTTGCCCATGATGATAATTAGTGAGTGATCTCTCCCTGTCCTTATCTCAACCCACAAGCATTTCCTTATGCCTTTTCTATCCTGTCTAGTGAACGAAGGAAGTGATAGAGCGGCTCTGGTGGGCACCTGGTCTCCAAACAGGGTCAACCCACCACACTTTTCAACAAAGCACATGAGCTGTATGATTTTTCTAAGTTTGTATTTTAGTTTATTTGCAGGATTGACACTTTGACCAGTCAGAATGAATCAATAGGACACACATGGTCAAGAAGTTGAAAAACTATTTTTAAAAGTAGTCCTACTATAAGTCTTCCAAAACTATTTTTAAATTATGAAAATAGTTCAGCTCTTAAGTTATTAGCAGCAGGTCATATACAGTAAGAGCAGCACCTACGAGCTCCTTTACCAACCAGGACACCTTTCACGACACGCTATAAAAATAAAATGCAGTGATCCGTGTCTCAAAGATAAGTATTTGTTTCTTGCACCTTAAATGCAGCAATTTTTCTCACCTCTTTGTATATTTTGTTTTCCTAAGAAGTTAAATTAAAAAAAAGACCTCCCCATTGCCTTTACCTCACCTAACCATGGTGACTGCAGAGAACAAGTCCCTTCCCTCAAGGCGCATCTGTGTGCATGACTCCACCAAATGTAACATCACTGTAGCTCTGCTGAACTCCCCCTAGATTTTCCCTTTCTACTACAGCACATCGATTATCCTGAGAAGTTTTTCCTCATATTAAAATTAGTTTAAAAGTGCATTCTGCAGTATTTTTTCATGCTCAGCAAGCTGACTGCAGTTAAGTATGGTATGACCACAAAGAAAAATATTTTCTCTGAGTATCTTTTTAATCTAGGCTTGTTGTATGCTTCTGTACCCTAGAAGCCTTATTTTGGCTTGCTCCCAGCCTTCTCTTGAAACAAAACCTGGTCTCTCTTTGGTAGATTATTTGTGAGTATGTTAGCATGCATACACGTGCAGATGCTGGAAACAGGGCTGGTTAGCTCTTCACTTCTATAGAGGAAACAGGAAAATTAATGTGCAAGTTTTTATGAAAGTCACTCTAAAATGCTGACTTTTAGAACAATATTCTGATGTTTCTAGCGAACACCTCCTAATGCCTCATCTTCCTTCAGAAATACTGTTTCAGAGTGACAATAAAGTCCTCATCCAAAGCAACCTTAAGACAAAGCAACCACTGAAGTCCACTATGTGTGTGCAGTATAAAGTAGACCACATGAAAAAAATGTGACCGAGTAAAAGGAATTTACATTACAGGGAGAACAAGGACTTAATGAAAATACTATCTCACTTCGGATTTTCATTTTTCCCCTTAGCTCTCCCTGCTTCTCTTCATCTTTTAGTTCATGACACTCATTTGCCCCAAGACCTTAAGAGTTTCACTCAGCGCAGCACTGGACAGATTGGTTGGTAAAGATAAATCATAATCATTAGTACATTTAAATCATAAAGAAGCTAGACTGAATTAGTGTATGCTATAAGTGCACAGTGGTACAGATTTTACAGAAGTGGAAATAAATAAAATGTACTTTATGTTCAGTGTACATGTACATTATTACAAATGTACTAATATTCAGTGAATGTGGAGATCTCAATGAATAAGAAATAGTGACTAAATTATTACTTTCAGATAAAACCACAAGCTTTACAGATAAAGCTAACATATATTACAAAATATTTGTTTTTACAACATAAATAGCATTTTTACAACGATCATCGGATACTCTTTGTTGTCTGGCCTTTGAATAGAGATCCAGGATCTTTTGTGCAGACCATAAAGAATCTTTTCCACTTTCGTTATCAGCCAGAATTGCAGCCACTGGGCATATTTACACCACGCAATGAAGTACAGTAAACTGAACTTTGAGCTACAGCTAACAAAATCCAAAACAAAGTACCATGCTAGTGCTAGCTTGGCCTTGAAAGAAGAGAAGGGGATCCTACTGCCTTGGGTGCAATATCACTTTTATATTTCTTTTTGCAAAGGTGCCACTTTCTCCAGATGGCATGGTGCTGGTTAAGCAGGTAACAACATTTCTGCCATTGCAATGTGTAGACACAACCAATGATGTTTTGAACAGCTAGCTATTAGCTGAAGGGCTCTCAGGAAAACTGCCCTTCACGCACTGGTATCAAGGTTTGCCATGTCTGAGGAAGCTGCATCCTAAAGAAAGTGCAAAAGAAAATTAGTCCTTATGTCTGTCCTCATATTCCGAGAGCCAGTGCTTCTGCTGTTCCACATTCATCCAAAGGGAGTTCTCTTTTAGCATGGGTCTGTGTGATTGACAGAGACTAATTCCTTATAAACACATACGATCAAGTTGAATATGAAATGAACAGTTTTAGGGGAAAATCTTTATGCAAGGTCCTCTGCAGGTCACTTTACTATTTTGTAATGATTTGACATTAACTTAGATTTTGGGCGAGTGTATTAAGTCAAAAGTATCTCTGACTGCAAAGCCTAATAATTCACTAACAGATAAATGACTATTTCAGTTGTGTGCATTAAACATAAATTCTTAGATTTTCAGGAAGACTGCATAAAAGTAGACCTTGAATTTATATTTTTTAATTATTATGAAAAATTTGAAAGTCTCTACATTAAGGCTATTTGATGTCCTCTCTGTAAAACCTCCTACTTTCTCTACTACGAGCATCTCAATTTAAAATATACCTATTGTTAAAAATCACTATGATTAGATATATTCTTGATAAACAGCTTTTGCATTTACAGTCAAACTGAGCATAATGAAATCTCCGATAGTTCACTGAAAAAACCCGCATACAGAGTATGACTCGCCTTCCTTTCCCTGAGCATTATAACGAAGAAACGGTTATGAAAATCTGTCATTCTTTGGCAATTCTTGTCTTCCTCCTCCTGATATTTGCCAAGATTATCCACCAAAGATACTGTGCTTCCTCCGTATTTTTCTTGTACCTCACCCTGCACTGACACCTTCGGTTCACAGGAAAGATGAAATTTACAACTAACTGAGTAGCTGTAGATCTAAATTATTTTCAAGTATTTTGCTTTAAAAGATAATCTGAGCCTGCAATTTATAAGCTCAAAACTGCACCAGTCTTTTAACTATGTACAGGGTATGAAAATGAAACATGATGGCTTAACAGTATCTGGTCCAGCAGTTCCAACTAAGGACCAGAAGAAATTACTAAATGATCATTCTCAATGGTACTTCCTGTTTGATTTTCTGTGATTCATGATGATATTTTATATCATTGCAAAAGAAATGGTTTCCTTTTCCAAAGTTCATTTAAAATGCTGCCAGGTTAACCAGCTGCCTGGTTATTTTCTTTGTAAATTCTTGTTTGTAATTTTTCCAGAACTTAATACCTTAGGGCTTTTATGGAACAGGGCAGTCCTGCATCTGATGTTTTTTTATGAAAATTTCACCAAAACCTGGCTGCTTGACTTCTAAATGAGATTGGGGAGAAATATATACTAATGGTGATGTCAATATTTTTAACTGGTTATTTGAAAATCTGCAATTCCTTATATGCATACAAATTCTATGCAAACTCTTGGTGTAATACAACTAGGACACCAGTTCTGTGATGACATGTTTTTTGTCAGACTCTGCAATAACATGAAAAAACAGGATACACGCACATAAAAAGAATAAACATCTGCTCTGCCCAAAATTGTAAAATACCATTTAAAGAAAAAAACAGATGACTAAACCTTTCTTTATAAAATACAGATTTTGCAGACAAACACATAAGTTCTCCATTATTAACCAACCCACCTAAATAAGAATGGGGATAATTTTGAATGTTTCACAAAATATTCTGTCAACCTTTCTCATATAAATTATTTTTCTTCTAAAAAAAAGTATGTCCAAAAAAGAACTGTACAATCAAATGAGTTATGAATCTGAACAATAACAAAGTTTGTTCATGTTAAATTGAGAAAATGAGACTTCAAGCCTGGCTGTAGGCTCTTTGCAAATACAAAGTCTTTGGTGAAGGCCCTGAGAGTTTTGGGTAGCAAAGGGAATTTTAGAATGAACAAATCATTTATGCTGTTTAATTATGCATGTGTTCCCACAGAAATTAACAGGCAAACTCTCAATGATTCTTTGAGATTACCACACCATGTGTTGCTTTGTGACATGAATGAACATGAAGTGAGAGATACTACCCAGACTTTGGTCTAACCTTGCAAACATACAAGCAATACAGCAATTCCTCTCAGTACTATCAGCAGGTATTAGCTGCAAACTTGTTCAACTCGTCAATTGATAAACTGATAAACCTGCCAAACCAATTTCTTCGCAAACACTGTGACTTGTACTTTTTATGTTCTTTGTTAAAATAGCCAAAACACTATTTTGCTTAGGAAAGTATGTATTTCCCCTTAAACTAAGTATTTATTTGAGATAGTATTTGCATAAGATACTAGAAGGATTAAGTATGTTTAAAAATAATACTTCATTCATCATTTTCCAGACCATGTTGTCATCTAATTTGTTTCTGTTTGGGAAAAACAGCATGTCTAACCTTCCTTCTCCCAAATCTACCAATGGGAACTGTCCAATACCTCACCAAGAACAAAACACAAATATATGTCATCATGTCCTTCTTCCATACATATGATCCATCCTCATCGGTGCCTTGGACAGAATCTCCAAATCCCACACCTGAGGCTTACCAGGACACAAAGATAACCATGACTCAGTCAATAGAAGCTGCCTGTAAGAAGCAGAGACAGGAGGAAAGGCAGTCTCTTACGGTGACATTTCTTCCTTTTGGGTGCCTTTCCAGGCAGAGAGCTATCACAGATGCTAGCCAGCTCAGGGGGCAGTTTTGCCAGGGAAGGAAAGAGCCTCCTTGCTGACTGGCCTGCATGTGCCATCCTCTCCTCCAGGGCAATCTTCCCATCCAGCCCTATAGCTAGTGAACCTCATCTTCACAGGCAGTAAGGGTGTCTTACAGACTCTTCCACATATGGAA
The DNA here is from genome assembly GCA_013400195.1 of Aramus guarauna. NCBI lineage: Eukaryota > Metazoa > Chordata > Aves > Gruiformes > Aramidae > Aramus > Aramus guarauna. The sequence goes on from VXBL01007273.1 coordinate 796,102, forward strand.
TGGCTCCAACTACCTCTATCTGTCCGACTACATGGCCCTAAAGTGTACAGACTCATTCTTACATGCATACAAAGCAAAACCACTTATTCTTAAATCACAGAACTGTAGAATAAATTCAGCTAGAAGAGACCCTCACCACTAACTCCAAAGTTAGATCAGGTATGTAACTCACATTTATTTTCCCATAAGCTGCAAAGGAAGACAAAAGACTACTGTTATTTCAACTTAGAAACAGTTCAGAAAGTGCTGAAATGATCTAGTCATGTGCCTTATACCACACATGATTCAAGTTTTTGTTCAAGCCTTGAAGAATATTACCAAATTGCTTGTATGCAGTATGGTACGTTAAACCTCGCTCCATACAACCCTTAGCGTGACAACTGCTCCTGAACTCATAGGGTTTGTGTAAATTATCCATTCCTACATGGAGACATCTGGACTAGTTCATCTGGAGTACACATGTAATAGCCATCCCATGTCTGGTGCCCATATTAGCTCAGGCATCACCACAGGGTACTGAATTTTGTTTGGCAGGCTTACCAGTATCGACCCTACTTTCACCACACACAAATAATGCATTAAAGGTACAGTGTATCTGCAGAAGTTTACTCCTACTTAGACACATTTGTTCCATTCACTACACTGAGCATGTGCAATCTAAACTTTATCAAGGAGCTGCGTGCTGGAGAACCACATCCAATCTCTCCAACATCTATTTATCAATACAGCTGGAGAGAGTTGCCCAAAATAAACATCTAGGCCATTATGTTTGTCTAAATAACGAGCTTACATTATACATTTCAAACGAATAGCTTTGATGGAATTTAAATCCCTCTAGAGAAAAGCACTATTTAGCCACAAACATATGACTGTTCTACCAAAAATTACATATATTCATGGATATTTTAGGCCAGAAAAGATTGTTGTCATCTGCGTAATGCATATATAACCAAGGAATTTCACCTCTGATTTCTGTATCAAGCCTATAACTTCTCCTTGAGTTAGATATTTCAGGATAGTCTTGATTTTAAGAGTGATAACTCAGCTCTTAGAAGGTACTTTAAGAATTAATTCTTCTCACTGTTATAAATGTTTCCAATTTCAATTGTTATTTTATTTTCAGTTTCAGTATCTTAATTTCCAATATATTGGAAATATATTGCATTAAGATGCCTTCTACCATTAATGATTCTGCTCTGGCACCAACATTCACAGAGCTCTTTTCACTCAGGGTATAGAATACTGAATTGATTTTGCATAGCACCTTTCATTGAAATATCTCAAAAAGCCCTCATGAGTATTTATGAGTGTTAAGCCTCCTATAGAAATATCCCCATTTTGCAGACAGCCAAACTGAAGGAAAAAACACTGAAGATTATATTCTCCAAAGGGATAAAAATAACACAGGAATAATATGTCTATGCATTTCTGGAAAGGTAGCATCAGGCAAGTTCTCCAAAGTCACAGACTACCTCTAGCAAACCCAAGAACAAAACCTTCATTATCAGATTCTTTTGCCTGTGCTTCTAGAATATGACCATTACAATTTGAATACATTATTTCTAGATACCGTTGTATAGGGTTTATGTGTACAACTCTGCATTTAAAGCAGCTCAGAAACGCGCTACAAATGTAATACTGATGTTTCAATTACATTAATGATACAAAGTGTCCGTCACAGGAATGCAATAGTTTTTACACTGCTTTAGCAACTGGCTGCTCTTACCCCATTTCATACAACAAGGCACTTTAAGCCTAATGAATCGCAAACACCAGTATTCACAGCAAGCCCAAATTCACCTTGGCAGCTGCTAAAACTCTGACCTATGGCAGAGACAATGAAGACCTCAGCCCAGCAGTTCAGTCCCCAGTGACACTGTGTCAATGGAAGCGTGCACACTCAGTCACTTCTTTTTGCATCTGAGCCTGGGAGGAAGGTTTCTTTCTGGATCAATGTATGCTACTGAGTAGATGAAAGAACTTAATAGGTTTTCTCCAAAATGCAGCCAATAGCTATCAGAGTCTATTCTGAGAGGAGCCTTATTAGGCACAGACCTCTTACTCTCACAGCCTTATGTCATACAAAGGAGAAGGTCAGATCGTAGTAAGGGGCAGAAAATTGCAGTGTTTCCCATCCCAACAGATTGGATTGCAGAATCAGAAGTAAATTCTTGGCACATGTAAATAACTTTTCCTACAACTCCAATCTTATTGCTCAAGCACACTGGGACATAAAGGTTACTGAGATTTTACTACTACTTTTGAAGTAAAGGATATAAGCTTTCATGAATGGCCAGCTTTTTGCAGAATGAACATCTGACCTCCTGAGATATACTGGCCTCAGAAAGTCTTTTGGATCTGCATTAAGGTATGTCTAAAAGTTGATTAAAAAGTGTTTCTCCTGGACTGGAAGAGACATCTTCTCCATTATGTTTCCTCATTAAGAGTCTGAACATCACTAATAAGAAAACTGAACGTCTAACTTCATATCTTGATTAACTTAATTAACCTACTATATGTTTTCATAATATTCTATTATAATGAAAGAAATTAGATGGAAAAAATCTCCCCTACTTCCAAAGTTCATTCTACTCAGGCATGTTAGATATATCATTTAGAAATTTAAAAGACAGACATTTTAAAATCCAGCCGATAAAAGCATATGTTTAGGGATGTTAAAACAATAACAAAAATACCACCTTAACATGGCTTAGATAGACTAGAAAATCTTCTTTGCAGAAAGCACGTTCTGAAGGCTTTGGGGGTTTCCAGGATGGCAGCTTATTAGCTGAAACTTATTGTCATGGCTTTGAACTAAAACCCTTTAGCTCCTAAGGGCTGTTTTGGCTTGCTTCTGTAATAAGGGCACGATTCACAGAAAACATCTTAGATGTTTTTGGGCCACGTAAGAACCAGCACTAGGTCCATGACTAGCTAGCATACTGAATAAAATCCTAACCTTGTTGAAATACCTAGGAATTCTGCCTTTGATTTCACATGGTCAGGATCTCACCACACTACCAGAGCAACAGTAAGCAAACAAGAATAATTAATCTTTTTACAGTGTTCTTGAGATCACAGCAGGAAAAGACAATTTTTGACTTGCATCATATCCAATTCTCAGTCTGTAATATCTAACCTGCCACCAGTTTTGTGATACATATTAAAACTTCCATTAAAATTAAGGATTTGTAGTGATGTAGAATGTGAATAACAACAGCAGAGAATCCAAATTCTTATGTCTTTGTTGACCTGTGTAATTTATACAACTCTAGAAATTAACTTTGCAGGAGTCATTCAGCAGTCCAGCATGCAGTTCCTGGCTGTGTGCACCCTAGATATAAGCATATCTAAATACCATTTGCTTCCCAAAGCATTTGCTGCTCTGATGTAGGGGGAAAAAAAAAAAAAAAGGGAGATGTGTAGCAAAGGAGGAGAGGATGGATCTCCTACACTGTAAACAAAGAGAGGAGAGAGCATTGCAGGGACACAAAAAACTTGAAGGATTTAAAGGACTATTTCAGAGAGGAACAGAGTAAGTCAGCTATTATCAAACCTTTTGCATAACATCATGTCCACAAGATTCTTACATGCTGTGATACACCCTGGTATCTTGTCTGTATCTATGCAATACAGGGGTGGCTTGGGTTCACATCATAGAGTAGGGCTACAGCTTAAGGTGCTTCTACTACTATTCTGTGAAACACACAACAAAACAAGGGCCTCCATATGAGGCAAATCCTCTGATTTATTTATTTTTTTTACAAGAAGAGGGGAAACAGTTCCATAAACTCCCCACTTTCCTCCCAAGATTATATATATATATATATACACACACACACACACATATATATATGGAAAAGTCAAGTTTGCTGGAGAAAAAAACAGAAATTACTGTCAGATCAGCCAGAAGAGCTATAGTAGATTCAGACAAACATTAAAATAATGCCGTATTAGCTTGGCTGCATAGCCATGCTTTTTTCATGCTCCCTCTTCATGAACTATCCAGAAAGAATGGAGAGAGTTGCTACACTATAAATATGCAGAGTCTGTCTCAGTAAAAACAAACAAAACCCATACTGAGAACGAGCAATAAAAAAGTTTGACAGTAAAGTATCCTGAAAACTAAACACAAGCCAAATATAAAATTATTAACACAAGCCATTCATCAGCTTCAATTTTATCATTCTCACAAAGCCATGACATGAAGTCGTATAATCTTTGGGGTTTTGATGAAATCCAGGGTGGTTTCTCTGGCTGTTTTTCAGATCTCTGCTCTGGCTCCTATTTTCTGTTTTTACAGTTTGATCATTATGACTGGTAGTTCTCCTGAAAAATCTGTGCAAAGTAAGTTATAGTCAACAACAGTCATCCTCTAGCTTTTGTGCATGCAATGAGCTTGTTTAATCACAGCCACATGGTTTTACACATGATATATGTGAAAGTGATTTTAAATGCATTTTAAACCATTTCTACTGTTTTGACCAATTCTCAAATTCTGTTCTTGGGTTGGGTTTTTTTTTCAGGAAAACCTCATTGCATCTAAACCAGTAAGAAATGCAGAAGGTAAGATCTGTAGACAATTTCTGTATCATTCATCTCATTGATATTTCTGTCTGAGAAGATAATTTTGTATCAAGATGGGATTTTAGGCACAGGAATTGTAGAAACCTGCCCAGCACCTTAACTTCAAGGTCCATCTGATTACATGCTCAAAATCTCAGCTTTTGAAAACAAATTGTCTCCAGATCTTGAAGAAAAATCTTGAAAACCTGAGCTCAGTGCTCATCTCAAAAACCTCTGCAAATACTCCTTTCTCCTCTGTCTACCTTTCATATTGTGAAATATGTGGGCTAGAGCTTGGCTGGATCATACCCCCAAGGACACGCTATCCTTACCACACCACCAAGTACATCACAGTCTAGAAGGCAGAAGTATGGTCAAAAGGCAGACAAGAAGCAGTACAAACACACATATGACCATGCTGAGGGCAATCTTCCAATGCAATGCAGTTGTTCCTAGAGAAGCTTTTAAGCTGAGTATTTGCAAGGAGTTCAAAAGCCACAAACTTCTGGAGAACAGTAGGCACAAAAGCAGATCAGACCCCTTTTCTAGTGCCCTTTTACTACTGTATGTCAAAGTCTCTGCTGCCACTGCTGAAGACTTGAGTGTCACCCCTACCATGTCTTTTCTAAATTGTTAACCATGACAAATGCCAACACCTGGCCTCATCATTCTTTGTGGATTTACTGAAAGACAAGAAGGAAAGCAGTGTTATGATATTAATGTCACACGTACTTCTAGTCACACTACACGATAAGATCCACTGCTTGCACTTCAAGTTACTCAGATGAGAATCTCCCTACTACTTGTCTAAGACATTATTTGCAAAAATATAGTCTTGCCCCTATAGAATAATCGATGTTTATGGTTGCTGCTATACTACTGACCTATCTTCCTCTCCACCTACATTCTGCCTCCATAGTATCATTATATTCATGATCCTGCAGTTGTCAAGGAGTAAACTGTGTTTGCCTGCAGTTTTTTAAGAAAGTGTAATAAACCGTGTCAGAGTTTCTGTGAGTTTTCTGTACAACACAGAGCTACTGAATGTGTGCAACTGAATCAAATGCAGGCAGTTAGGCATAACACAATGATAAGGTTATTAATGTAAAGCAATAGAAGAATCCACACGATAAACATTAGCCAGACCTCCAAGCACCAGATATAACCTAAGAAGCCCTAGGCTCCTAAGTACTAGAAGAGTTTCAGGCACATGCTCTTGGGAATATGGGTATTCCCAGACACAGTCTCACTGTTGAAGAGCAACATCCTCAACTAATTCCAGAGCAAATGACTCATCAGAAAAATCTTCCAATCCAAATTTCTGTAACATCAGCACCCTCTCCAAGGGCCATCTCTATTCCACACTGGTTTAACCAGCCTTTCTCTCTCCCCCCAGCTAACTTCATAGCTTGCTGTACTGGATCATCCTTCTTTCCTTTTTTCTTTCTCCTCCCCAGTTTCCCCAGTATATCCTTCTTCACCTGTGAAGTGACAATAGCTAGATTAGGAAAGAAAGCTTGGAAATGTAATGAAGTCATGTCACAAAGCACAATAATAATGTATTTGTATGTTGTGAAATCAGCACACGAATACATTTGTAAAATTATCTACAAAACATTAACAGAAAGCTATACTACTTCATCTGGGCCAAACTTCGCATAGTCTAATTCTGACTCTGTGATAATCTTACCTCTTTTACAGGTATTATATGATGTATATAATGCCACCTAGTCATAATCTCCAAAGGAAAAAAAAAATCTAACTGAATGAAAAAATTCATAACATTAAGAACTAAAATAAAAATGAACCACAGTCTCAGCTGTGGTTACAGTCTCAGCTATAACCTGTTTTCCATTACTGTTTCAACTCTACAGCCAATAGGACAATGAAAAATTACAAATTTCTGCAAAACACGACATTGCTTGTCCTTAACCAGTAAATGCCTCTGTGTGTAATTTCATAGGTATGCATATTGTTTGCAAGCTTGGATTGGAAAACAGTGACTTGTGTCTTTCTAATATAATACAGCCTATTGAACTATGTTCCAGCAACATCTGTAGGATCTTGCAGATATTCCACCATGGGCACTACTTAATGAGGCCATGCCCTAGGAGAATAAAATTGAATTAGAAGAAGAATAACAATAAATTCAGAATAGGCGTCCGCAAAGTAATTTGAAAAGAAATTTCTTCCTGGCAAAGAGCAAAACAAATACTTTGTAGGGGTCATAAGAAGGGTTTGGGGAAAGCACTTTGGCACTGAATTAATGCAAAGTGATTCTACTGCTCTAAAGTCTATAAACAGGATTAATAGCCAACCCATTACTTCCCAAGAACAGTCTGTTAGGCCTTTAGATGTTTATTATTAATATTTGCTAGCCATTTTTGTACCAGACTATTATTACCAGGCCAATAATTGTGACATTAAGGAACTGTCAGCTAGAGATTTATTTCTGTGCAAGTTTGTGCTTGTTTGGTAAATCTCGTGGAATCCATTTGGGAGTACAGTGTCCCAGTATGTTCCACCAATTCCACGTATTTTGTTTATCTAAACATAATGTTCCAAATTCCAGTTTCCATTATAGCAAAGTTACTATTGTGATAGCAAACTGACATCAGATTTCTTTTAATGTAATTAGAGCAGACAATGGTCTCCAAAGATGACTTTTAATATCATACTTCTATTTCAAATCCATGTATATTAGGATCATTGTAATAAAACTGCTTGGGCTGAGATGGAAAAAGATTTTAACAAGTCATGGATCTAGTGCCCAGTACCGGCTGCTGTGCCCGGGCACAGGCCCAGGCAGTGGGACTCCATCATGCTACCAGAAGGATACCAGGGGCATTTGTGGCTGATATCAGTTAGTACCCTCTCAGGCATTTAGCTGGTTCAGTCGAGAAGCTCCTTCCAACCGGTCAGTTTGGATGTGACCCTCTCAAAGACAGTTTAACACCTGCACACAGCCAGACTGCTCCAGCTAGCCTCATGGCCAGAAAACAGGCCTTTGCCTCATTAGGTTCTTAACACAGACAAAGCAAAAACAGATCAGAAGAAAACTCTGTGCTAGTACGGTGGCTAAGTATTCACTTGATAAACACTTTTTAATTATCCACCATTTTGAAGCAAGTCCCCATTGTGCTTATTGTACTCACTAGTCTTCTGTAAGACAATGACAGATTACATAGATATGCATGGCAGTAACTTTTGAGTTCAGAGTATTAATCTGTTTGCAAACAGAAACAACAGTTCACCTAACTTGCAAACACTACAAAATGCAGTTTCTATCCTCCTAAGCAAACTATATTCCATAGCTCCCTTTCATATGTCTGTCTGAACTGATTTGTTTACAGTATGTATTCTGTAAGAAGTGTTTAACATCATTTTTTGCAGAGCATCATACTTTGATACACATCAAAGATAAATCATTTAAAATATATCTTAAGGAGACAAGAATTAATCTCTTCATTTTCCAGAGTCAAAAGACAGGAAAACTTCAAAAAAGAAACACCATTATATCTTTTAGTCTTACTATTCTATTCATTATTTGAGTTTATTTTCATTTATAACATTGAATGTAGCACCATTCATCTTTAAAAATGGCAACTTACTGTATCTCATCCTTTTTCTGCCTTCATTCATTGCCTTCAATATTTCTCTTTTGTCATTTGCTCTTTTTTTTTTTCACTTTCCTGTCTCCCCTGCTTTCCTCCTTGTTCCTTTTCATCTGTTATCTGTCATTTAACTTCTCCTTCCTACAGAAACATAGTCATACCTCAGGTGAAACAAGCCAACTGTTAAATACACAGTAATTTATAGCAAGAAGTACACACCTGCCAAGTCTCAGACACTGTATCGCATTTATTCCAGTTGACCTTCAACAACCCTACCATGACATCCACATTTCCAGAACAGCATAGTTTCACGGTACATCTATTTTTCCAGGTCCAGCAGGCTGCCTCATACCTTATACATCAAGCGTGCCTAGCACAAGATCATGCAAAAGAGAGAAACTATAGCGGCTAAGTTGTGTACACCTTGTGTGCTCCAAGGGACACTTCCGTAGGAAAGCTGGTTTGCTGCATCAGCAAAATGCTGCCCCAAGACATGATGCTGGTCTCACTCCTCTTTATGAAGGAATGCATTAAATGTACATCTTATTACAATGTTAATACATGCCAAATTTCATATTTGAGCAAGAAAAATAGTGTCTGTGCATGTTTGTTTCAAGTGAAGACAGACGAACATATCTAAAAATCTAGGTAATGGGACAAGTCGATTGCTAGGCTAGAACATGCTTCCTTGACAATCCTGCCAACTTGTTTGAAGAAGGGCAAGCACTACCAATACAACCAATCATTCTTGATTATGAGTTTTTCAGTACACAGGAAAATGGTTTTATATCCTAACTACTCTGAGACCTATTCATTTATCTGTAGTTTCTCACACACTGAATGCTAACAAATCATAAGCAGAAAATTTTCAGTAATGGCAAACAAAAATTGAGTAACTGGAACTGTTTTTCATTATAACATACGTTTTTGTATATTTCCTCTGTATTGTAATATGTGACATGCCTTTGTTCCTTTGAATTACACAAAGGAGAGAGAAAACTCCAGTCTTGGAGCTGCAGTTTTACACATGCAACCAGGTAGATGGACAAATTATGGTACAAGTAGTAACACTTCTTTTTTTTAATTTAATACATACCAAAATATGATTAAATTAGATACAAACTCGTTCCTCAACAATAGGCATCTGATTACAGATAAGCAGAGCCATTTATTCAGACACATTCAGATGGAGAATGTGAAAAAAAAAAATAGATAAAATTCTATTACTGTTACCACTATCACACCAAATTCAATAGAGTATGTGAAATTTTTTAACTGTGTCCTAATTAATCGGCTTTGATGGTGATTTAAATTGACAAAAGTTAAAATTACTTTTGGAATTCCACCCTTTATTGGAAGAAAATAGTGTGACTATCATTGGAAAGCTCTCAAAAACTTCCATTGATTTCATATCCGTTCTCTGAGCTAATACTACAGTTCCCAGTATAGGTCAAGCATCAAAGAACAAACCTGTACTACTTCGAGTTAAAGATTTGAGAGCCACTAACCAATTACCAAGACTCATAAGCTATTAGAACCCAATAGTTCGTTGAAAAGGTCATATTTATATGAAAATCTGTATAAAAAGATATTTTTCTCTTCCTCTCTAGTTCTTTGTCTTTAAACTAGTTGCTATGAAAAGCAATCTACGCTATATTTTACATCCCTTGTGATTTTTAAAATCTGTTTCATTAGTGTATGTATCTGAAGTGTATTTTGTTGAAGCAAGAAATTCTCAGTCTCTCTGATTCAGTAACAGTTTCATCATTTAGCTCAGTGGGGTAGAATTAAAAAAAACAATGTAGACAAATATGTCCTTTGTTTTTACTTATTTTAATTGGAGGAAAATGGTCACACTTCCAACAAAAGGAACAATTGACTAAAATTCCAGGGAGATATAAACAATAACAAGAAGTTGATATAAATGGACACAAGAGAGTGAAGTGACAAATGTCTTACAGTCCTCACAAGACTTTTCAGAGACTATACAGAAGAAAGTACTTCATCGCTTTGTTTTCAACATGTTTGTTTTGGTACTGCCTTTCCTGAAATCTCTGCTACATCATTACATCTCATTGACAATGTTCTTCAGATGTTCAGTTTTGGTTAGGTGACACTGCACCTCCCTGTCACTCTTTTTTTAGGTACTGAAATGTGGAGAAAAAAAGAACAATAACCTTCCCCAACATGAAACAGAGAAGAACAGAGGAGACAACTAAGGAAAAGCCTCCTTCTTTCTCAGGTCTTCTGGCCATTGAATCATTTTCAAAAAACCACCAAGTGCTCTTTGTAATATTTCTGTCACCAGAAGACCAAAATAAGAATACTGAGTGCTACAAACACGCTCTGCTACTGCTGCAGATAAAAGGTTTCAAGTAGCTCTGTAGTACAGGATATCCATCTCATTTGGCTAGTTGTGGAAAAAAGAAAAACTTTATTTTTTAAGGCACCGAGGCAAAATCACAAAGTTTAAAATCACTAATGCTGTAATAAAGTTCTGGAAGGAGAATGTAATTTCATTTATACTAAGAGACCAGTATAATCTGAATATTTCCATACTAAGTTCAGTCTTCAGGTCCATTTGAGCTGCTCCTGGCAAGACTCACCTCTATGAAAAGCAGTTACATATATACGCCCAGTACTGAATTATATTATGTGGAAATGGTTAATGGTAGAATAAAGTAATGACTCCTTGCTGTACAGTTAGATTGAAGTCCCAATATGGAAGTTTAAAACAGTGCTTATTCTCACAAATTCCACAAAAGGTAGACACCCAGCAGCTTGTAAAACTAGTGGGTAGGATAACAGCTGTGCAAAACATCTGTTCTGTAGCTTAATTCACTGATGTCAGCATTTCACCTTTCCATGCAATCGACAGTCCGCTTATTAAGAAGCTAATTACCCAGAGATTGTGTGGGTGATGTGTTACCCAGTAGAGAAGAAAACCAGAAACTTTTTGTTACAGCATTTTTATGTTAAAACTGAAGTACTAACTAAGACTAAAACACTAACTTCAGCACTGTCTGCAATTTCATTTTATTTCTAGTGGGCTTGGAGAGCTCTGTGTTTTAAAACATGTATCAAACTTCTCTAACAACATTTCTAATTCTTAAACTATTGATTAGTATCATTGAGTAACCCAAAGGAAGTCACCAGTTAGTGGCACAGTAAGTAATATTGACATTCTGCTGGTAAACGGTCATCAAGAATGGACCTCCCTAGATCCTGATAGTAATGTCATATTTGGGGTGTCTTCCCACATCCATCATACTGCGGCATCAGAAATCTTAACAACAAGGTTTTCAGACAATAGATTCAAGTCCTCTTAGAGGCTTTTATGTAGAACTGTAGTACAAACATTATCCAATAGGATATTCTACCCGGTCTGCAGCTGCCTTTCTAGAAGTTCGGCTTCTCCTTACACACTGTCTGACAGCCTCATACAGAGGTCTGAAACACCTTAGGTTGTCTGAACTGGCACAAGATGCCTACATTTTCACAAATTAATCCTACTTTTAGTCTCTAGTCTTGCACACTAAAAAAAATATTTGTGATTTCCCCTTTGTTCCAGTATCATGAGATCAAACACATGTAGACTAAAAGTAATCGATCTGTTTATAAAGCATAATGACATTAAATCAAATGCAGGCATCATCACTAGCCAGGATATCAATTTCCTTGTATTTCCACTACATTCTCCATCACTATCGTAGACAAGACTGACAGTATTCTTCTGTTAAAAAAAAAAA
>VXBL01007273.1:811342-823467 GCA_013400195.1 Aramus guarauna
TTTTTTACCCCTCTTATTTTTGGGGGGTTTTTTTGTGGCCACCCGCTCACCCCTCGTGTCAAGCCGGGGACGGCAGAGTTGAGCTACCTGCTGCTCGGCACCTTCCAGTCAGGAGAGGTAATCCAGCAGATGGGCTTGGGAGAGGGGGAGACTCCAGCCTGCATGGTAACTCTCCACGTCTGTAAGTCGAACTATCTTTTGAGGGGGGTAAAAAAAACCAACAACCCAACACAAGAAAAACCCCAAAACCCTGCACTTGTTTTGAGTTGGTAGTTGGTTTTATTTCATTTTCAAAAACTGATTATACCTGAACATTGCCTTTTATGTGACTTACCATAATTCTACCTAATGCATCTCCCAAAAACAGAGAAAAAAAGCCGAACTTGGCATAGTCGTATCTAAATTTATCTCGGGTATTGCTTTTCTCAAGACAGGTGGTAACTTAGGAGTTTCCATCCATCTTGCAATAGGACTTCAAATCCTAAATGCATACAGGTTCATTTTTTCTGGTTGTACAGTATGTTGTCAGTTCTCAGTGTACACCTTACAATGATTATACTCCTGCCTGATGGCTGCAGTGACTTCCACATTAACTATATCCTCCGTTATCACCTTCCTCTAGCAAGGAGACATACATGCCAGCAACACTGGACTAGCAAAGGAGACAGTAACATTCCTCAGAAGTTTGAAACATTGCATTTCCAGCTGTTCGGCATGTTTTGGTTCAAGAAGTGAAGGGTCACTTTCAAGTGTCAGGTTTCTGTCCATTCAGATATTACTAGATCTGTAATTTGGTTTGTGCATGGTGTAACATTTGATGTTACATCAAATTTGTGCACGATGTGACTATTTGATGTCAGCTAGTGAGAGGACAGGTCTGCCGGCAGGTGTGTCTATTTCTGTAAAGCAGCTGTGCATCACAGAGGGAATGAATTAAAGGATTATATATGTCCACCAAATCCCTTTCAGATACAATGTCTCTACAAGTAAAAATTCAGAAATTTTGTCTAAAATTTATGGAAAATATCACTGTGGAAGATACACGGAAACTTCATCCTTCTGTGTTGGTCAGCAGATGATTGAATGTGGACCAAGGGCATGGTGTGAACCAGTGCCATTCTTGTACTCTCTCTGGAAAGGCTGGGGCTTGTAAATGTACAAGGAGAACGATCCATTCAGTTCTTGCTAGTGACCTTGCTGGTGACCTCTGTTTGCTCTCCAACACTGGACCAGGTACAGCATCACCATATCTTTCTTCTCTATTCGTATTTTTGTGCCATGAGATGCTTCTCAGATACATTTTGTCCTTTTGGAAGTGCTGGGATTTAAAATAAATCCTCAAATGATTTATGCTCTCAAACAGCCCCCCTTCCCCCTCCCCTGCAGAACCTAGGCAGGTGACAGAGCCAGTGTGGTTTTGAGGACAGAGTGAGTAGGTTGCAAGGCAAACTTCAGTAGTGCTACCAGGTGAGAAGTATCTCTGGGATAGACTTTCCCTTGCATTTGCCGTACGTGCAAAATCCACACCGCCACTGAACTGCAGGATTGTTATTTTTACACATGGCCCATAAGTTTTATGTAGGAAAATGTGACAATCAATTTAAATGATCATGGGCAACACATTTTGTGGGAGATTGCTGTGGATTATAGTACAACAAGAGCTGCCCATCCTAGTGACAGACGTTTGGGAGACGTGTCTTGCAAGCAGATGAGGTTTGGCTTTGCTTCTTACCTGTGTTGAGTGGATTCTTCTAAAATTCTATCAGTGCACTTTTAAAGAGAGGTAGTGCCTGCCTTTTTCGCTACTTACAATAGTTTTATACTGACTGTAAGACCAGTGATTTAAGGAATTTAGTCCTGATCTGCAGTAGAAAAGAAAGAAGATAGTAAAGCCCTGAGGCTTTTCAAATCTCAGTCATCTGCACATCTTTGGAGAGTCAGCCAATGTCAAGACCAATATTCCAGGCTTTAAAAGTCAAAACTAATATTGCAAATGCCCAGTAAAACAAACATTTTAATGCATTAATTATGAGGTTGGTTGCTTCTGAGATTTTAGCAAGAATCCATAAGTAACCTCATGAGTGAGAGCCTCCCTTTTAATTTATTTAAAGGAATGGAATACTTTTATTTGAAAGTCGGGATGTTAGCAGTATTACACTAGTTTGCCTTCCAACCTACACCTTTCAGTTCATAGTATGAAAAGTCATTCATTTGCTGTAATAAGCAAGGCAGTGGGTGGATTAAACTGTAAGCGTATTTTCTGTAAATTTAATGCAATTAAATAGAAGGCTGGCATTTTTTTAGTTCTCACCTTTGGACAGGAACTTTTTCTAAGTTCTAGACTAATTTCTACTTTGGCTAGAATTTGGCTAGAATTTGTAACACTTAACTATTCTGTGCAATAGTGAGATAAGTGAGATACCCTGAATTTGGAACATGAAAGAAATTGAAGGTTGAAAGGAGCCCCACTGGAGATGAAGAGCTGTAGACAAATGTGAACCATTACAGTGAGAATAACCACACTATTAAGTTTTTATTTTTGTTAAGTCCTGATGTAAATAGTACTGTGTGAATCAGTTATCTTACATAGCTTACTTTCCACATTGTATTAAAGTAAAAAAAAATTAGTCTAAAGCTGTTATCCCTTTAATTCTGATTAAGACATAAAATAAATATTCAATCTGTCATTTTTTGGTACTGATTTATTCTTACTCTCTTTTTTTTTACAGTGTTATCAGTGACAATTTGGTCTCCATAAGGGAGAATAAGGCTATCAGGAGTTCCTTGGTGATAATAAACAATGTGTTAGTCAATAAATAATGAACATGTTAACTGCAAAATATGGCTAGATCTCTGGCTTAATGGCTGGTTTCTGCCCCTAAAAGTACAAAATCTAAGATCTTTAATCTGTACATGAGAAAGTGCTTAAGCAATCAAAGACCTAAATAGTGCCTAAATACTAAATCACAAGCCTGTTACATGTAATCAGGAGGTACAAGCTCATAACCAAAATTCAGTCATAACAGATCTGAATCATCCCAATGTTTTCCAGCAGGAAATGGAGTTAACAGTGTAGATACTTCTATAATATAGTTCTAGTGCACACAAAATGGCCTTTACGGTATTTTCCCTTGAACTGAGAGCAAAATTATTATTAGAGAGGAATGATGTCACAAAGCCTGTTGTTTTAACTTATGACTCCATCACTGCCTCCCACTGTCTGTCTCTTCAAAAAGCCTCACCATCAGAGGTCTAGAAGAGGTGACTTGACCTCCTTTTCTTATCCCATGCTATACTGACAGGTCAGCTCCTAGCCACTTACGCCAGCATCCTTAGCCAACTGCCAAGATGTTTAATTGTTTAATAAGCAATCAATTCATTTGTTTATGATGCCTTGCACACTAGTCCTACTAGCAGCTCATCATAAGTACCAGTAGAGCTACTTCAGTGGTCTCATTGCTTAGAAAAACCTTGAAAGCAGCTAGACTGCTGCAGTGCCGAAACCACCAACTCTCAGGCTGACCAGTTCGGTTCCCTGTCCTCATCTGTTACACACCATCTTTACCCAGCTGGAAGCTTTCCATGGCAGATAGCATCTTTTTGGTTTGCATCTGTACACCACGGAGAGAAATCGGTGAGATCCCGTTCAGCAGCATTGTGGTACAAATATTTGGTAGTAGCAAGGTAGGGCAAGAAACACAGGACCAAGAAAATATCAGAACCATATAAAAGGATCCTGGCATGTGTCACTATTTATGGTAACAATAGTTAAACAGCACGGAGTGCTATGTAACTTAAATTTACTGGCTTGAGCTTTACCTTGAACAGTTTCTGAAGCTAGTGAGAATGCAGACAGAACTGTCGGCTTCCAAATGATTTGCGAGCTGTCAACAATGCTTAAAATGTTGGTTTATCTTAATCCTTTCATATGTTCCTACAGTCTAACTTCTTTAAAAAGAATAGACAACATTTAACACTCAGATCTCCATGTATGATATAAAAAATATACCTTTGCAAACCATGCGTTAGTAGTTTCTGTAAATAGAAAGTCAACTTTTTTTCTCTGTTCAGCATTGAGAGTTTATATGGCTTTTTGTATATAAAGAACATCTATTCCCTTGTTAACAACTGAAATATGAAACAAGTGTTTGGGTTTAATAGGTTTTAATCTGTCTTGAAGTGGTTTAAGAAGTCAGGCTTTCTTAAACATGTTACACTGATGTAATAAATTTTAGTATGCCTTTATTTGAAATATTTGTCTGAACAAAGTGTTATTATACGTTATGAATACCTGGATATGTTAGAATGTATAATGTTGGTAACTAATAAAAACCACAGAAATCCTTACCTAGAAATAGAACCACTATTTATTATGCACATGCAGGTGAAGCGACTCTGAGCATTACACTGAATAATGTAAAGAAAGTTGAATAAATGTGAACTGGAACTTGTGTTTAATGCATAGAAGAATGAAGCAAAAAATCTTCCAGAAAGGTGTGGGTTTTAATTTTTAGTTTATTATGTAAGTCAGTGCCACTTAAGATCTTTGGCCTATGGAGTTGGCATCTTTAAATAGCAGCACTATCTTGAAAGGAAGATGGAGAGTAATGTGTAGCTTTTATGTCAGTTATAGTAGAAGCCCTCAATAAATAAAGTACTAGTGGAATCATGTTTTTAAATTAACACATATATAGAAAGTGTGATCTTTTCCTGATTACTGAATTGTTTGCAGAAAACACTTTTTCTTCTTTGCATGTAAGGATTCCTGATACTTCATCATGAATCAAAACCCACAGCTCTTCTGTTTGGGCTGTTTCAGGACAGGTGGGCAGGATGTTGGGACCACAGGTAGTTCCTCTCCTATGAAGATGGGCTGAGAGAGTTGAGGTTGTTCAGCCTGGAGAAGGGAAGCTCTGGAGAGATCTTATAGCAGCCTTGCATTGCCTAAAGGAGGCCTATATGGAAGGTGGAGAGGGACTGTTTACAGGGGCATATAGCGACAGGACAAGGGGTAATGGCCTTAAGCTGAAGGAGGGTAGATTTAGATTAGATGTTAGGAAGAAATTTTTTAGGATGAGGGTGGTGAGGCACGGGAACAGGTTGCCCAGAGAAGCTGTGGCTGCCCCCTCCCTGGAAGTGTTCAAGGCCAGGTTGGATGGGGCTTTGGGCAACCTGGTCTAGTGGAGGATGTCCCTGCCCATGGCAGGGGGGTTGGAATTAAGATGGTCTTTGAGGTCCCTTCCAACTCAAACCATTCTCTGATTCTATGATATTTCTTTGTTTGCATATGGACTTGTTTCTGCATTTTAAATGCCAGCAGTAGTGCCAGCAAAAGAGAAGATGGCTTACAGAACCACCATATTTTCATCATATATTTCGAGGAAGATAACAAAAAGTAACATACTGTGTGATTTAATTTGCTAGTTTAGTAACAAGCTTCCCATGCAAGTGCTATCGTGAGCAGTAGTCACACTATCTCTGTATAAAATTCCACTGGGGACTTGTAGGAAATTAGGAGCTAGTGAAGCTGAACTATCTTTGAGAAATTATTTCTCTTCTGAATGAAAATCTAAATAATGGAGAAAATATAATTTCACAATTTTGAATGGTGTCACTGAAGTATTTTATATGTGACAGACTAATTATCTGTGATCATGTTAGCTGTGGTGATGGTGAGTTCAGACTGCATACCATTTCATGCCATCTCAAATTCTTCTCACTGTCATGGTGAGAAAAAAACTACGAAGCACTAGGAAAAGTGAATAGATGACTCTCATTTGAATACTTATATCCCTATCGAAATGCATCATGAAGAGAACTATCAATTATTCCTTCTGTTGCCTAGTTATGTGGGAAAAAAAGCCATATCTATGTAATAAATTCAATCTTATTATGTAGAACATGTAATTAATTACTTGCAAGTGCTACCAATAAGTTGCCTAAATATTATTGTTTCTAGACAAAAAAAACCCCCTAGACCTGAACAACAGCTTGCTTCATTAAGAAAGCATGAGGGTGTTAAAAGCCTCCTGTGACGTGACCAGATATGCGTATTTTGCTAAAGCATGAATTTTACAAAGTGACGGGTGCTTCAAAGAAAGTGCACCTCTCCCATAGTCACTAGCTTTTTTCCCACTGTAATCATGTGCCATTACTGCCGATCCTTGATGAAAGAGCTAGATCTTAATGCCTGAATTATAGGAAATACTTTAGAAAAATATTGATGTTCCAGGAAAAATTGCTAAAATATCTTAAGCATAGAAAACTGGCACAAAATCATCTTTATAGATTCCCATTATGCTTAAAGAATGTCATGATGGGTTTTTAGGATGCCACATAACAGTGGAGTGCTGGAACTTATTCTAGAGGAAAAAAATGTGTTTGCATTAAGTCTAGTCTGATGTCATGAGGGTCTTCCTGTGTGCCTTGATTATGCAAGTCCCCTGAATAACCAAGTCCCGCTGAGAGTCTAGACAGAAGTTAACTTTTATTCAAATAGTTTAAGAAGGTGCACAAAATCTTAAGCATCAGGTCTTCGTGGAAATGTACTGTAAAATGTCAGGCATCATTTCTGAGCTTTATGAAGAATAGATTTGTTTTTCTGTTTGTTTTATGCCTGTTTCTGAAAGGTAAATGCTGAATAATTCTGTAACAAAGACTACTAAATGTGGCAATTAAAGCAGACTAATTGATGACATCAGGAAATTAACATTTACTATGAGAATAATTATGAAAATGGTATTTATACTTAATCCAAAATTTTGGTTCCAAACCAACACAAATCTGTAGTCTATATTATCTGGTATGTCAAGGACTTTGAAGCCTATATGAAAGATTAGTCCCTGTAGATTTTCTCAGCAGTCCTCTCATCGTCCAGTTTTAGCCACCACTCTCTCTTTTTTTTTCTTTTTTTTTTTAATTCCAGTGAAGATTTAAGAAGGTACTGACAGTTAACTGCTTACATCCTGAGGCAGATATTTTGGAGAAGGGGGATTGCTCTGGTTTTGGTTTTTACATTTCAGTGGTGTTAGAAGCTAGACTATGAAGTCAGAGAGCAATGTTCTTTGATTAAAACTGAGAGAATAGGGTAAAATTAAGAGTAAATACAGTAGAATTAAAGGAATGATCCCTTTTCTGCTGAAATCAACAGCAATGCTCCCTTTAAATTCAGTATCCCAAATATTTGTCTTACTGAAGTGTGGCTTGAGCCTTCTCAAGATGCAGAGTATTCTGCTGCTAGGAGGTAAAAACCATTTCAGGACATATTTAACTTTGCACATGAATAATGCAACTGAAAATCCCATGTATTGCTGTTGGGCAGTGTTCTCAGTGTCCTGCTAAACTGACTCAGCAGCGATTATGGGGTCTTCATGCTATAAAAATAATAAGATTGGAGTCTTAATTCATATTAGAGTTTTACTAAAATATGAGCATTAGATAAAAATTACTGGTTTGTAATTTTCAGAGTTCAGTTTAGCTCAGCAGTGAGGTCTTCAGGTATTCTGCCTGTCTTCAAGAGGTGCAAAATATTCCAAGCCCTGAAGGAAAGAAGACAGAGTGACTTCTTGCCTTTTTCATTTGAATCTGCATGAGAGAGATTTCTGTACTTGCATGCCCTATCAATACATGCATGGTAATATGTTGCAATAACTTATCTTTTTTTCCCCAGCTTCTTAGAAAATATTTTGTTGGTTTTTTTCTGATAGGGATCTTGTACTTATAGATAGTGGATTTTTCATAGGTACATACATACATTAAAAAAAAAAAAAAAATCATTACTGCTTGGAAAAAATGCATTACATTTGAGTTTCCCTCCTTCCACAGATACTTTGCAATGCTTAGGGATTTAAGTTTTCCCACAAGAACCAAGTAAGACATCCTGGGAGATACATTATTTTTAGAGGATTGTGTACAAAAGCAAATCAGACTGAAAGGTATGTCCTAGCTAAAAAAATGAAATGGAAAGAAACCCTTGACATTTTTAGCCCCTTTAAAAAGTGCATTCTACTTCCTATCATTTTTTGTAGTCATGAGTGAGAAGCCCGTAAACAACGCTTTCATTTCTGAACCAGTAATCAAGAAAACAGCAGATTCTCAGCATAGTTTATATCAGGAAATTGTCTCAGAAGGGATCATGGAGGTAGCTACTATGCTAAAATGTAAAAGGAAAAATTGAAGAATGGGGCAAACCTCTCTACAAAAGTATCTTTGAAGGATTTTATTTATGTTTTTAATGGTGTTCATTCTGCTTAAAGAATTCTAAATGCTTGTTAGGGATCATTTAGATACAAACATGTAATCTGTTGTTTACTTCCAGTAAATTATTGACATAAGATGCCTAAGAGGGCAATACAGAAAAATAACAGTGGAACCTTTCATTAATGCTTAAAATTTCCATTATTAATAATTATATAACAATCATATCAAACTACCATTCAGTGTATTTTATTGCAGTATTGTCTCAAATCTCCTTTATGAATGGGTTATAACAGAATAGTTATTTATGAATATTAGATTTGCTTAAATAGTAATTAACATAGAAGCTTGATAAAGGAGAGTCTGTTATTCCTTATTTCCATACATCTCCCAGGATTCATTGTATCAAAATCCTAAGTAGGAGGCAATTATTTTCAGAGAAGTATTGATATTATTGAAGTAAAGATAGAAAGGGATCACGTCAAAACATACTAAACTCATGCCAGGAGAAAAATGCTTCAGAAGAACTGTTATTTTTAAAGATATTTTGAAGCAATTTTCTGAAGGTATTTAAGTTAAAGGAGATTCTCTGGAACAAAATGCTCTTCAGAATGAGTTTGACTACCTTAGCATATTGCTAATTGCTTCAGCACATCTGCTGACGAGCACACAGCAGGCTGGCTGGAGCCTCCGATGATGAAGTTTGCCAAAATACCAATTCATTCTTTGTGTTGAAATGAAACACAAGGAACTTTGTCAGTATCTGTTTGTTTATTTTACTGCCTCTTCTGAAAATATCTTTTTTCTTCACAGCTTGACCAAAGCTGGATAACATCTTCCTTGGGAAAGCAGTTCTGTTATAGTTATTTAGACATAACCAGACAGTTTAATATGTACCCATCTGCACTCAAATTCTCATTGACTTTAGTGTGAATTTAGTGCACCGGATGGCAGAGGGAGGTACTGCCTAATACTTTCTTTCATTTTATCTGTCAATGAAAGCCATCATATATTGACATTCTCCTTCTGGTATTTTTTTCATCCTAAGAAAACTACTGATGTTAACCTTGGTCTCCCAGTTACATTCCAGCATGAATATGTACCTTTTTATTTATGTATTTATTTATTTATTTATTTAAATTGCCTCTACAGTTCCCAGTTGTCACAGCACTGCTCACCAAAAGCTGTTAAACAGCACAGCTGTTTGTTTCCTAATTTGATGTCTTTCCCTGTAAGGTTAGACTGTGATCCTCTGGAGTGGGGGACTGCCATGGATGGAAGAACATGGTAGAGTATGATTCCATGAGTATGCTTTCATGTTCATTGCCAGGGCTTCGGTCTCTCTACCTTAGGATATGCAGTCTCATGACAGAAGAAGGGTTCAAGCATATGGCTCAGGACCATGTCAAGTAATGAATTTTCATTATCAAAATGTAAGAGTTTGTTAGTCCAAGTGCAAGTTCTTCACATGTACTATTAATTAGAGGGGGTTGGGTAGAAAATTAGTATTCTGGCATAAAAGACAATGAAAAAACAATGCTTAAAAATGCAGGTACTAAACATAAAACTATTACAATAGCAATGGCATCAGGTGCAGCAGAATGCTGTTTGTCCTCAGTTGTTAAGAGTAGCCATTTGTTGCACAATAGAAAACAACAAGGGCTGTTAGAAGTTTGCTGGTATAGGAAATAGCCCAATTTTATGAAGTGCTTTGAAAGTGCATCAGAGTAAAAATTACTGTGTAAATATAGGAACTCATTTATTTAAGGGCAATGAGCCTCCCATGACATTCTTAGTGCAATTTTTAGATAAGAAATGGCTGTGCAGTGCAGAAAAGGGATTTATGGGACCACAAGCTCCACAAAAGAGTTGCTCATCAGTCTGTACAGCATAATGCTGCAGATGACAGACACTTGATGTGCCACAATCCTCAGCCTTATTGAGTCGCCAACACTTGTGCAAAATATTGCACATCCTGTTTGAACCTGCTATTACAACCGCTGTTTCTGAGAAGAATTCTGAGGAAAAAAATAACAAAGATATTCTTTAGAGATGTGTTTTTCAGGCCCATGATGTGTTGAGAGGAGACGTTAGAAATACTGGCAAAAATACCTACCTTTAGTCCTGTAATGATGCATATGAACTCTACAGGTGTGTGAATTCTGGAACTGAGAAAGCTTTTTGGTGAAAGACATTCTGGAAGACCTTTAAAACACTGGATTTCTTTAAACACCTCTGGTTGGTTGACCTGTGGAGAAATCTGAAATCTTATCTCCATAACAAAATACCTTGCCCAGAATCTGGTCTCAGGGCACATGTGCATACAAAAGCTGTTGTGAAACAAGTTAGGGCTTTGTTTGCTGTTTTACAGAGAGTCTCTACCTAGATAAAGTAAAACCAGGAGCTAGGAGAATGAAGAACTGCCCACTGTAGGAGAAGATCAGGCTTGAGGCTGTCCAAAGAACGTGAAGATGCACAAATCCATGGGACCTGATGAGATGCATCCACAGGTCCTGAGGAAACTGGTGGGTGAAGTTGATAAGCCAGTATCTATCATATCTGAGAAGTCCTGGCAGTCCAGTGAAGTTCCCACTGTCTGGAAGAGGGGAAACATAACCCCCATTTTTAAAAAGGCAAAGAAAGGAAGACCTGGGGAACTACAAGCTGGTCAGACTCACCTCTGTGCCTGGCAAGATCATAGAGCAGATCCTCCTGGAAACATGGCAAATAAGGAGGTGATTGATGACAGCCAACACAGCTTCACTAAGGGTAAATCATGCCTGATAAATTTGGTAGCCTTCTGCAACAGGATTACAGCATTAGTGGATAAGGGAAGAGCAACTGACATCATCTACCTGGACTTGTGCAAAGCATTTGACACTGTCCTGCATGACATCCTTGTCCCTAAATTGGAGAGGCATGCGTTTGATGGATGGACCACTCAGTGGATAAGGAATTGGCTGGATGGTCGCATTCAAAGAATTGCAGTCAACAGCTCAATGTCCAAGTGGAGACCAGTGACAAGTGGTGTTCCTCAGGGACCGGCGCTGTTTAACAACTTTGTTGACAACACGGACAATGGGATCAAGTGCACCCTCAGCAAGTTTGCCAACAACACCAAGTTGTTTGGTGTAGTTGACATGATAGAGGGAAGGGATGTCATCCAGAGGGACCTTGACAGACTTGAGAGGTGGGCCCATACAAACCCCATGAAGTTCAACAAGGCCAAGTGCAAGGTCCTGCACATGGGTTGGGGCAATCCCAAGCACAACTACAGGCTGGATGGAGAATGGATTGAGAGCAGCCCAGAAGAGAAGGACTTGGGGGATGTTGGTGGATGAGAAGCTCAACATGGCCTGGCAACGTGGGCTTGCAGCCCGGAAAGCCGATTGTCTCCTGGGCTGCATCAAAAGCAGCATGACCAGCATGTGGAGGGTGGTGATTCTCCCCCTCTACTCCACTCTTGTGAGACCCCACCTGGAGCTGTGTCCAGCTCTGGAGTCCCCAACATAAGAAGGACATGGAGCTGTAGGAGGGAGTGCAGAGAAGGGCCATGAAGAGGATGAGAGGGCTGGAGCTCCTCTCCTATGAAAAGAGGCTGAGAGAGTTTGGGTTGTTCAGGCTGGAGAAGAGAAGGCTCCAGGGAGACCTTCTAGCAGCCTTCCAGTACCTAAAGGGGGCCTACAGGAAAGCTGGAGAGGGACTATTTACAAGGGCATGTCGTGACAGGACAAGGGGTAATGGATTTAAACTAAAAGAGGGTAGATTTAGGTTAGATATTAGTAAGAAATTTTTTAGGATGAGGGTGGTGAGGTACTGGAACATGTTGCCCAGAGAAGCTGTGGCTGCCCCATCTCTGGAAGTGTTCAAGGCCAGGTTGGATGGGGCTTTGGGCAACCTGGTCTAGTGGAGGGTGTCCCTGCCCATGG
>VXBL01007273.1:824589-854976 GCA_013400195.1 Aramus guarauna
GTTGCTAATTGTTGTATTATATTATATTATATTATATTATATTATATTAATTATAACTTATATATATAAATTTATAACAATGCAACTGCAGCCACCTTACTGATACACCCATTTGCCTTTCCAATAATTTCTAAACTTAAGTATCATATTCCTCCTATCTTCCATTAGCTGTGCCCTTGTTGTTTTCTCAAGTTCCTTCAAAACCTGTGCACCACTTTCACTGTGCCGTAGCTGGGCTTATTGCAGATGTGTGTATGTAAGAACAGTTACAAGATACTGTCTGGCACTTTCCACACCACTAATGATTTTGCAGGAACTTCAACAGGGAAATTCTATGTTCCGTTAAATATACCTTACAAAGGTTTAAGTACAGCTTCCAATCCCAATGCCTTTGAATATAACAATACAGAACCTAACACATGATCAAGTACCTTTGTTTATACAAACAAGTCCTTTGATTTCAGAAATATTACTTGAACTGGGACACGTTGCCAGGATCACAACCTTACATTTGAAGTACACATCAAATATTAACGTGTTTATACTGTTAAATGCCTCATTGATTTCCTATCCTGTCCACTCTTTTCTAAAGAAACATCTGGTAGTTTCCTCATGTGAATGTTTGAATGAATTACTCTGTTTTTTCCTAATCTTTGGGATTTCTAAATTATAGATTGATTCAAATCAAGCCTGTAAGACTTTATCTATAACTGAATATGTCATAAAATCAAATCTCACTTCAAATACTCTTGTCCAGTAGATTGGTTTTCATTGGTCTCCAAATCATGTAAGTAATTTAAACAGGGATTTGTCTTTCATTCACTTTTTGAGTTTGACTGCTTTCTAATGAAACTGAAAGTCTCTTGTATTGAACAGTAAAGCAGAATAATGTATTTCCCAGCTCTCAATACTTAATAGCAGATTGTTGTTGGGTTTCGGTTTGTATTTTAAAGCTCAGCAATTGTATGTAGAATTATTTGAAAAACCTTCAGCTTGTAGCCAAGGAAAAAAGGCAAAGAAGGGAATAACTCAGTATCATTATATATGGCTATTGTGCAGTGATAATCAATTATGTATATTTCAGCTAATAGGAAGATAAATGGGTAAAGGAGACAGGAAAGTTAATAGCAGAAAAAAAAGAAGTTTATCATTTCCAAACAGATGTTTACTGAAAGAAAAAATACCTGCTTTTCTTCCAGTAGATGACATTTTGCAGAGCTGCAGATTCAGAGCTTGAAAGCAGGTGTGAATGTGTTTAATGTTTCTTAATCCAAATTGTTTATATGGTTTTAGAGCTGTACCTTCTGGCAAGCCTTTTGCAAGGTGGATGGCGTGCAGTTATTCTGCTTTCACACCAGCTGATAGAGGAATAATGTTTCCTTGCTTCTCCTTTCTCCAGGGCAAAAGACCTCAGTAGAGTACCTGTCTACTTTTCAGCTCATGCTTGCTTCTGCTGCCTTGATGCACACTTAGGTTTGATGCCTGGCATGATAGAGAGTGGGTGAAGGCACCACGAGCCCTGTCCTGATCCCTATTACCCTTGCTGGAAAGGAAACATCAGTTCCATGGCTAAAATACTGACATCTGAGAATATCAGCTTCTGAGGTGCAGAAGGCAAGGTGGTGTTCTGATGACTGAGGCGAGACTCAAAGAAGCCAGAGAAACTTTCATGCACTTCAATGAGAGTACCATCGAGGCTTGAAATTTTGACAGCTGATCCTCTAGTCCATGCTCAGGAAAAAAAGGTTGAAGACAGTTTTCCTCAAGAAAATGGATTTGAACAAATGAAGAGATGTTTATATATCATATACTACCATGTACAGTTTCCAAAAATAAATGCACGTATTTAGGTGTTATGTTTTATCTTTGTCCTGTGGACTTCTGAATTTATAGTTTTAGTTACTAGGTTGTGTTATGCTTAATTTGAATTAAAGTTGCTAGAGTTTCTCTGAATATGGTATTTTCTGTTAGTCCTATCCCCTGAAATATATACAAGCACTACAAAAATACAAAACCTGTTCCATTTCATTATAAACAGCAACATCTACAACATATGATACATAATTTCTGAGTCATAGATTTTCTGCTTGCCAAAAGTCTAAATGCATGCATCAATCCTGATTGAACACAACTGTAATTTCATCAGGGGATGTTGCTGAGATCCTCAACAGCAAGTGCACAGCTCAAGCAGTTTGTGAATGGATGCTGATCCCTGTGATTAAATACCAGGACTGGAATTTAGCTCAGGACTCCGTCACTGTCTGTCATCCACCACGCTTGTTCCTTTCCTAGGGGAAAGTTGCCAAAGGCACAAGAAACAACCTTGAACAAGACTGTAAATTTACCTCAGAAAAATTGGTAAGAAAAATATGTTCAACTTTGCAGGGCAGGGATTAGTCCTAAAGTTTGGAATATAAAGTAACCAATCTCACAGTCAATAATGAGGGGAAATTAGACAGACAAAGAAAAGGTTGCCTGACTAAGTACTGCACAGCTGGATTCCCCATGAGTTAGCAGCACCGGCGTTGCAAACACGCATTAAGCAGAACTGGCTGAGAGCAGCATTGCAAAACATAGATTATTCGATAATTACATTGGTTTGTACCAGGAAAGAGATTGCTTACAGAACATGTTAGTAAATCATCGTTATCTATTCTGAATTTATGTTTGTTGATCGTGAGGTGTGTATGGAGGTGAGAAGGGCCAATCATCAGTTCATTTGAATCTTTGAAGTTGAGAGGACTGAATTATTTCAGTCCATTTACCAATGTATTTTCATATCCGTTTTCCCTGCTGAGAAGGTTTTAACCTAGTTTTTCCTCTAAAGAGAAGCAAAAAAAGCTCTCATTTACTGTAAAGCCATGAAATCAGAGAGGATCTTGCAACCAGATGCAATCCATTTTCAGCCTCATACCCAACCAGGCGACTTCAGCTACAAGCTTGCAGCATCAGCATAACCTGGAAAATGGTCAGCCACAGAGGTAAGCTCCATTCTCTGCTCACTTTGTTCTTCTGTTTGGCACCATGCTCTTTGCCCTGTACCTGCTTCTGTAGAGCACAGGCAGTGGTTGTATCTCCTGAGGTGCAATTTTGACTAAATTTCTGACTTGGTTAGGGCCAACTCAGATTACTTATAATACTTTTTAACAGCTGAATTTATTTTTATTTTTTTTTACCATTTTGAAGCTGCAATTCAGATTTCATCTACTCATCTACTATAGACTTGATTAAAAGCTATGATGGAATCCTTTTTTAGGAATTTCATTTTTTGTGTTCTGTTCTGGATCTTTATCACACCATAATACATGTATGTCATTTATCTCAGATACAGAACATAGCTTTAAATTAACACATGTTCTCAAAAATCTGATATTACAATAATTTTATTTTATTAATATTAAATTTCTGAGAGGCTATTTTTCTATCTGTTTTCATATCCAGCTTGGCCAAAAAGTATGTAAAACATGTGGAATATGAGGTAGATTTTTCAGAAATTTAGTAACTATGCTGCCACCTAGTGAATCTGTACTGTTTCTGATAATATTTTTGTTCATAAAGGAACTTAACTCCTTTTTTGAGGGCATAAAAAGCTTTGATTTAAGAACTGTTTCAATAAACTAAGAGGCTAGAAATGGATAAAATTAGTTACAATTTTCTTTACAATTTGGTTTAAAATAGCCAGATACCAATATTGTAAAATGCTAGTGCTTTGAGCTTGGGCACTGTTGTTAATCATTAAATACCCTTTTCTTGTAGGATCATCCTACAGAATTCCAAAAAAATTATAGTCCTAAAGTCTAAGGCCATGGTACATGTAAGCAACTGGTTTCAGTCTAATGGTTAAAACGTCACTGTTTTACCAACCATCCTGGTTTTGTCCCTATACAACGAAAATCAATGCGCCTGCCATTTACTTTAATTGAACTGGGTTCTTCTGTAGCTGCAAGACTTAATCCATATGTTTGCCAAACTGTTTTTAATAGAAATCGTCTGCCCAACGAGCATATCAGCCCCTGTTTGCAAACACGTTTTTAAGGAAGAAAGACTGCTTGGATTTCGTCTAAGAAAATCACACATTCAGCAGGCTTTTTTTTTTTTATTTTTCTGTCTGCTGTGCATCTTAGTGCAGGAAAATGCTGACTAAAATAATTATTACTGGGAAACAACAGCAGCTGATCCACAGTGAAATCAATTCTTGCTGACAGTAATTAGCATTCCATAAGGAAATCCACAGCATAACCCCTTGTCATCTAACCTTTAGTGACTTTCCCAGATAAGTGAATAATTACATAGCCCCTGTGCAATCTTAATGCCCTATTGAAATCCTAGAAATATGTTCTGGAACTCCTCATCCTATACACTTATTGTTCCTAAACCATATCAAAATAAGTCTAAAAAAATAAAGACAATTGGTTGGTAGATCATAGGACTGTATAATATACATTTGTCTCAAGGCCAATTTCCTTGTTTTGACCCTCCATTTAGGGTTGTCTGTTGTTTGCTTTTTGTCTGTATAAAATTGTATTCCACTTCTACAAAGGGGAGGCTGCTCTCACCGCTGAAGCTGGAGCTGATGTGTCCCAGAAGAGTTTCACACAAGGCTGTTCCGCAGTCTGGTAGTCCCATCACCCTCAGATTGAAGATGGTCAAAATCCAGGTCATCTATTTCCTAGATGAGTCAATGCACACTGTCAATCTGTGGTTTTCATTTAATAAAGGACAATGAGAATGAACAAGGAATAGGCTGAACAGGTCTAAAATGCTAGGAGGTTAATCCAACTTTAGAGGTCATCGAACTATCTCATAATCCTAGTAGAGTTCAGGTGTATAGCTCCCCAGACCAAATGTCATCAAAGCATACATCAGCATAGCCACATTTGTGGTTCACATTAAAAGCATTTCATATTGGAGATACATATATAATCTATAAGTATTGTAAAACTGACTTTAAACATGTCTACAGTAAATTAGCACTCTGGAACAGGGGAGTGTAAAACAGTCTGAAATTCAACAGTCTGAAGCCTGCCTAAGATTGGAGCTTATATGACATTTAGATTGAGAGAAGCTGATCCAATACTTTTCAACCTCTGTGGTTTATTTCCTAAATAAATTGCCACCATACTGATCTAAGTGCTTCTATATAACTGGAGATGTTTACCCTTAGGGCTGTGTTATATACAGGCAGCCCTACTGGACCCAACTCTGAGTGCTTAAAACTTTCCATTAGGGCCAGATTTTTAGGGAAGCAGACTATTTTGCCTGCTGAAGTTTCTGGAATATTTGTCTGGCAGCAGGAGTTAGGCTAAATGGTCAGCCTTGCTTTGGATTGATCATAGCAGTCGTGTCATCTGCTGCAAAACTGCAAAAGCACATGTTCAGGGTTGCCAAATCCAGCAGCCCAACGGCAGCCAGGCTGCCGCAGCTCCATGCTCCTAAGGCTGACCAGTAGTACATGTCCCCAGTAGGCACAGGCTTATATACATGTCCCCAGTAGGTGCAGACACACACATACTCAACATATATATACATAAATACACTGCCAGCCACACAGATCAACACAGAAAGCACAACACTCACACAAGCACCAAATGGCCTCGTCTTGTTCCCCTCTCCAGCTGATCCAGATGTTGGTCTGCTAGTGGGAAATACATATGTATATATGCAGTAGGGATCCATCTGGTAGCCGGGTCTTGGATCCTCAGTCTTCCCAGCAGCTGGCACCTGTGCATGGGACCCCCTCACGCACACCAGTGCACACACACCAGCACACACGCACATTGTGGATGCCTCTGGCAACTGAGCTTAGCTGGTGAATCATGCACCCAGCCATGCACCCGGATCCTTGCTCTCCCTGCTTGTGTCACGCACACAGGCACAGACACCCACACCTCCCTGCTGGCACCCAGACACACGGCGCTGGGACCCATGGGCCCGCTCCAGCTGCTATGGGGCACTTAGACACTTACACACGCACGCACGCACACACACACACACAGAGGGAAATAATTAGAAATGGATCTGAATGAGAAGCCAGTTCGGTCTGTGCTGATGAGGCATAGGGCATGGCCACATAGTGCACCTCTATCTCACTAAGCCTGAAGAGCGTTTGATTTTCCAGATCAGATGTAAAATGCAGATCTTGATCACCTGTAGTCTTTAAAGTACTTTGTAGTTCATTTTTCTAAGAGTTGTTACTAATCATTACATCCTAGAATTTATCCTAAGAGAGGTATCAACTGGTAGAGTTATTTTTCATCTTATCTGTTAAAAAGTATCTGTGGTATTAAGAAATATTGAAGAAAAAGTCTCCTGCGAACAAAGGCTGCTCTTTTCTATTCAAGGTAGCTAAAAACAGGAATGGGAGAATGAGCAGTTCTTATGTTGTTTGTCAAACATTTGGGAATCTTCAGTACATAATGTAAGCTCTGCTAGACCTGCCACTTTCCAATAGGCAATTATCTGCTTTTATTTCTGGTGAATCAGTAGCAGAATGCAGGATGTAAACCTAAATGCAGGATTATATGACATCCTGTGAACCAAAGACATGGTTTATAATAATCCCATACAGTACGACATTTGTTTCCCACTTTAGAGAGACTTCAGAACTACTTTTGTACTTCAAAAAGCTATTAATTAGCAGCAATAACCAAGCAGAAAGCTTAAGCTATGCCACATTCACTGATATCTCAATTGACTATGGGTTACTTCAGTAATGTTATTTTATTAACAGTAATGTCTTACACAGATATTTTCCCCAAGGTGCAGTTCTGCAGGCGCACAATTCCTAAGGATAGTGCACGCTTGCCAGACTGCTGCTGTTTCCTTGAAATACATAAATAGTGATATATAAAATGATCTTTCTCTAACAGTATCAAGCCACATTGCTGCATAGAGCTGTTGTCTTTTTTGATCTTCAAAAAATATGATCAAATTGCATCTTAAAAATAAGCAGTCCTCCAGACTCAACATTTGGGCAGCACTTGGCAGCCCAAGAGCAGGAGCAAGTGACTGCTGGAGGTACTGCAAGTATAAAGTCCTGGAGGAAGATGAGTCTTGTCTGGGTGAGATGTTTGGATTGGTGGTGGTGAAGTTCAGTGAGGATTGGAGGGAGATTCTAGTACAGCACAGTGATATGCTTGTCACCCTGAAGGTGCCGGTCATATAATTACCTAATGATGTAATTTAGGTGATATTTCTGCAGGTTTCTCTAAAGGAATGAAAAGGAAGAACGGTCAACCATGTGAGATCACAGACTCAGTCAGACCTCACAAAATCCTTTCTACACTGAAAATGTACAGAGGAGGCTGAAGGGCAGGTAAACTGAGGCAGAAAGAAGGCTACTCCTTCTCTGGTGAAAGCCTGTCATCTGAATCCAAGCCATATTACTATTTCTAAATAGTCCTGCCAGGGTCCCTAAAAGCAACATTTGCCTTGGGTGCCTGGTAGTGTAGGTCCAATGCTGTTCTTCTGAGAGAAAGAAGAGGGGCACAGCCTTTGGGCCATACTGCTCAGGGAGATATCATTGCAAGTTTTCTCCTCATTAGACTCGAGAGATGGAAGGACATGGCAGAAATCAGCGTTGGTATAGCAGCTCAGATGTGGCATTATCTAAGTGAAATTTCTGGGTAGGAGGATCTGTGGTTAGCAAAATTTACATGAGTAAGAGGTGTTCAGTGCCAGATCAGATGGAGCCACATAAGGCAGGGAAGCAGTTTCAGCGGAAAAAATGGGGGAGCATTACATGTTTTCCAGAAGGTTCTCAGACTATTCACACATTCCACAAATCACATTTCTCCATTCCCTAATCGTGAGCCTTTCTTTCCAGTCTCCTTGGACATTGCACGCTGCCAGCACCACAGTCATGGTGCCTCTCTGCTCTTCTCCTCCTCAGCCTCAAGAATCCTCAGTCACTTCGGTGCTGCCCCGTCTTTTAGCAGCTCACTAAATGTTCCTCTTTTTACATGCTGCTCCTATCATCTGTCAGATGCTGGATGCCTGATAAGGGTCATGTTACCATCACAAGGGATGGGCAGTGAGGTAGAAGCATTTAGCAGCTACATTTTTATACCTCTGTAGGCAGTCCTTATGTCAGAGAGGCATCACTGGTGAAGAATCAGAACAAATGCCTATTTCAAAAGGCCGAAAGGGAGCACAGCGAGATACACACTGACATCATTCACCAGCATGGTCCCACCTGACATCCTTCAGGTTTGAAAGGCCAGAGCTACCTGTTCTGAAATAAAAACATCACAACTCTCCTGATGCTGGAGCCACAACAGAGTACTTCTATGCACAAAGGTTGCATTTTGTACCCCCTGCAGACATGCACAAAGTTTGCAGCAACACGAATGGGGTTACAACAAGTTTTGAAATTCTTAGAGAGGGTGGTGACCTGAGCCTGTGACCTTACCAGTGCCTTGTTATTTGTGTACGCTTAGGTATTCAATAAGCAGAACACCAGAATTGCCAAGTTTTGTATGAGACACCACTGCCACCCACACACACACAAAGCCATCCAGTTGTCCTGCTGAAACGCTATGTTTCAAAACCTGAAAGGCCTCTCACCATACTATTCCACAGAGCTTTACAATGTACTCTATAACTTCCTATGCAGTCTTAAGAGCATTGACTAAGTTTGGAGATAAATACAATAATTATCATAATTCAAAGTCTGCACTGTACATGGGGCAGGCAGGAAGAAGAAGGTCATTGTTGTGAGTACAGAACAACCATACATCCACCTCCCCGTAAGCAACAATAAGTGTAGAACAAGAAAGAAATGGTTTCTGTCTGGTGGCCTGGTTAGGTACAGAAAATCTTTAAATGCACAGGCAAGAATGATCCCTCCCTGACATAATCAATAGTCTAGTTATGAGTAAAAAAGACTCAATGTCTATCATAGAAAGTTAGGCAAAATATTTATAACAAAAAACCAAATCTGACTAGATTCCCATCCCAAAAAGGAGTCCCATCCAGCAATCTGGCAGACCAAGGAGTCTTGTCTATAATCTTCTCAGAGAGCTTTGAACAACCAGGAGTATCTGGTTTTTAAGTGACTGTTGTCAGACTCCACGCTGATCTGGCACCATCTCCATAGTGCAGTATCTCAGTACCCTTTCCCAAACCACAGGCAGGCAAATGTGTCTGGCAAATAAAGCCTAGTGCAGCCCCACATAGTAATAAACAAAGAGCAACTAGTGCTGGAGGGCCACTTTCTTTCTTTTAGTTCCTGGGAGACTGTGTTGGATTTTTCCCTGTGGTCCCACATTGCAGGGCAGACACAACTTTGCTAAGCAAACACTTAGTGATGGCTTTGTAGATACCATTGCTATGAAGTTTATTCCAAAGAACAAAACATCACCTCTTCCCAAAGGACAAGGAGACCAGTAGTGTATTGCTCTATTTGAGGGTGATACACCCTCAAATTTAGAGTGCTTTCAACTGCAGAGAAAGCTTTCCAGCAGTTGGCATCTAGTCAGCCCCAGGACAGTAGAGGCCACATGGATAGACTAACCAGCAGGCATGTGAGGATGCAAGGCTGGAATACTGCCAAAACAGCAGGCACTGCAAATGAACGTAAGTGCATGTGAACTTAATGCGCTGTGAAGTTCATATTCCTTCAGACAAAGCTCACAAACGTTTGTACTTCCTGACCAGACACTCAGAAATGGGTCATGCGAGCAGTGAGCAGAACCAGCACTCAGTGCAAGCAAGGACACTGTTCCAGATCTGTTTAAACTGATCTAACCTCAAACTACCATGATCCTCCCTTCCCCACATCAGTGCTACCAGCTGGGGCAATGGGAAGAAAAACATCCATGCAATGACCAGTTTAGGCTACCATAGATCCCATAGCTTGAACAGTCCCATGTGAATGTGTCCTGCAAAGAAAGTTGTGGATTTTATTTATTGATTTTATTTTTTTTTTCTCCAGAATGTATTCATTTGGACAATTTTATTTCGTGCAAGTCGCTTGCAGCTATTGACCAATAATGGTACAGTGTACTTAGAATTATGGTCACTGCTGTTAGTCCTCATAAATTGGTCAAGTTCAACTTGGAAGAGGTGTCCTTAAACATCATCACCACACTTGAAAAGCCATTTAAACTTAACAGTGCCACAGAATTAGAGGGTTCAAATTATCAAGAAGATTTTTAAGGGCCTACTGATCAGAAAACCTATAAGCACTGGATCCAGTAGCTTGGGTTTTGTTTTTTAACAAAAAGATTGTCTTCTTGGTACGTGGTATGGTTTCCAATGCTCCTCCTGTCATATCCAATTGTAAAGTTGATTGTACTCTATGAGATCAAAAGTCTACAAAAGCACTAACTTCTGCCCAGAAGAATTTAACTTCATGGGTTAAAGAACATTTAAACCATGAAAACTGATTTAAAAAAAAAAAAAAAAAATCAAAGCCTTAGATTCTAATTATCTTTCTTTATCTATTTTGCTAAAAAAGATGACATAGCTGATATGTTAAAGAGTAGAAATTGCTTCCAAGATGTGAGACTAGAGGATATCTTTCACTGCTTAATATTTTATAACCATTTCTGAGAATTTGACCAAGAGTTTGGCAATAAATGCAGACAGCAAAACCTGATAATAAAGCTTGGAAGAATAATAAATTGTCTACAAATCCAAGTGGTAAATTTAGAAACCTCTTTGTAATAAAATGTCTGTAAAAGTGGTATAGTTATGGCTGTCACCATCAAAATTAAGTGTTTTACAGTGACAAAGAAAAGAAGGTAGGTGCTTTAATCAAAATGGTTGGTTATATATAGTTATATATTACTAAATATAGTATGCTACATGCAAACTGAAACATCAAGACTTAAAACAACTTATCATCTGACTATTTTTGCTTTAAATTTAGTAATGAATTCCTTAATATATCTATGTTGAGAGGACAAATGCCAACATTGTCTACACTACCAGCAGGGGGAAAAGAAAGAAAGAAAAAAAAAAAAAGCAGAGATTTATAGGCAATTTATAACTTTGCCAATGCAGGCATTTTGTTATTGGATGAAAAAGACACATTTTAAATACCAAGACCACCACCTTGCCAAATGTCAGGTCATTTTCTTTTAATGTCTACTTCTTCGCAAGCACTGAAACAAGACCCCCAGGGAAGCAATTTTGGCACCAAGCTTTTGGTGTCCAAGAAGTGTTTGGACCACACTGTCAGATATGTAGTTTAACTTTTAGGTTGCTCTATGTGGAGTCAGGAGTTGGACTTGATGATCCTCATGGGTCCCTTCCAACTCAGGATTCAAGTTTATTTTCTGAAGTAGCCATCAGGGTTTTACAAAGTTATCTAGATTTTTTTTTTATTTTTACTTTAAATAAATTTAATCCCTCATTTGATTTTAACATAAGGAATATTTGGGGGGTAGACATTATATATGTACATTTTTCTTCAGATATCAAATTACTGGAAAAGGTCTGTGAAATGTTAATTAAATATGCTATCCTTGGGCTGAAGGTGAATCACAATTTCTGATAAACGAGTAACTCAAAGCGATAAAAACCCAGGAGCATTAGGAAGTCTGAGCTAGTAACAAATTGTTTTGACTGCAGTTGATGTCTTAGTATGCATATAAATAAATAAATGAATAATAGCAGCCCACTGAGATTATAGCAAAAACAGTTAATGCATAATTTTGCATGGAATTAGGAAAATGTCAGTCATAGAAAGGATAACTGGCAAGTGTCCTGCATCAAAGCTTTAGCAAGTTGACAGATGGCTTAGTTAACGTTTTCTTTTACCACTTTACTGGACCAGTTCCCGTGACCCCCATGTATGTTAAGAATAAGTGTAACTAAAACTATTGCTTCACATATAGCTTTAGCATTGCAACCGATATAGCTATTGAACTAATCTTCATTCTTTCAAGTAACAGCTTATATTCCTTTTATTGGACTAGCATAAGTTAAAAGAAAGCCCTGCTCCAGAAATATTTAAAGCATCTGTATTTTAAAAGTGAGATCTTCTCTCTCTGCTTACCCAGTAAGCATAATTATCAGGGCACCAGATACAGTTTATGTCACTGAAAGATTAGATTGGCTCTGATGCAGATTATTTTAGTGTGAGTTCCACTTTTCAAACAAAAGTAGGGGAGAAAATCTATCCCCACGGAAATGCTGTTATCAACTGTCATGATTTCACACTGAGGTGACCTAATTCACCACCACTTCAAGGTGTTACACACTTAACTCCCAGACAAATTATTGTGGCATAAAATGCCTAGTTCTGAGAGAGACATCCAGGTTCCCTATACAGTGAACATACCATGTTGGGTACCAAATGGGGGGATCTGCATAGACTGCTGTCAGCAAATTAAAACCAGCAGCTTCATATTGCTCCTGGCCAAACTGGGCTAGCCTGAGCAGAAGGTCCCTTCGAGCAGTTCATCTGTTCCTGACCTTGGGAACTTCCCCAGTCTGTTTTACAGCAGAGTCTTCCCTCCTCTTCTCTTCCTCCAGATCAATGGCATCTAAATGTACTTCTTTAGAGGTGTCTTGGGGCCCTAGGCAAGTGTCTGCAAGGCAGAAACCACCAATTTTGCCTAGCAAATAGAGCATCAGAGCCACAGACAAGATGCCTTGACACCAAGGTTGCATGTACAGGCAAGACTGATGCCATTTTATTCCTCTTCAACTCCAACGTGCAATCGCTACCAGGTCAAACCAAGCAGCAGAAACCAGCCTGGCCCTTTCTCAGCAGGCACTGAACCTGCAGTCAGGCTGGAGGAGCCTGTAGCCCAGGAATGGTGAGGAGCCAGACTAGAGCGATGGGAATACAAGCTGTTCCACACGGTGCACGAGGCATGGTCATAGGCACAGTCCCAGGGACTTGCTTAACACAGCAATGTAGACAAAGTCTTATCTCCACCATGGAAACTACATGGTTTTACTTCAGTGTTGCCACACTAGAGTCCAAAGTCTCAGCTATAATCAAAAATAGCCCAGGATAGTGGCATTTTATTACGAAGGAACCACCAGCTACACGCAGTAAAGAGGCTAGCACAACACTTCCAGTCCTTTCCTCCCTTCTCTAGCTCAGCTTTGTTTGAAGCCAGCATAGAGCATAGCGGAGCACGGCTGCATCGCTTGCTTCAACAAGAGCTGACTGTGAAACATTTTGGCTAATTGACAGTGACAGTAACATGGGAAATTTCACCAGAGCAATTACACATTGTATTTTAAACAATATTTCTAAAATAAGGCCTGGTTTTCCGTCAGAAGAGGATCCAGTGGGCAGGTACAAGATAGTTTATTTTTTTTGCTTTGAAGCCCATGGAACGCAGCAGTTTATTATTGCTGTCACTTTCAAAAGACATAAAGCTGCCCTTCAACCATTCAATATCAGAACCTGAGGAAAATAGCAAGCAAGAATTCAATATCAATAAAAACTGCAATAAAAACCCTGTTTTGTTGCCACCTGCATATGTTGAATAAGGCTGTTAGCTCCAACAGTGTTCTATGATACGTTTTACTATGCTGAAATTCTATAAAATTTGATCACTGTTTGGTCAAAACCAACCATACATGTAGGACACGCTTGGCACAAAGGAGCACGTTAATGTTCTTGGCTATAAATTTTTAAAAACAGTTTTGTTCTACGTAATTCTTGTAGTTTTTCTTTTCTCTTGTAGTTGTTCCTTTCATTCCTGTTGTCCTCAGCCACGAGCATTTCGCTTGTGCTATTTCAGCTCACGTACTAGGGTCAAAATTCACATTCTCAGTCACCCAAAATTTCCTTTGACTTCAATTCTTTCACTTTATCTTTCCAAATAGGGAATAACAGCCAGTTATTTCCAAAAACTCCTACTGTAAATAAGATTGTGTAACAATATTACATACACACACAAACACAGGCAGCTGGAGGGGCCTTTAGGGATCTTTTTTTCTGAAATTTGCTGTCTGTACAGCAAATAAGTTTGAGGTGGTTCTGAAACAGTTCTTAAACTAACCCAGTTTATGGCTCAGTATTTTAAAGTAATGCAGAATTAGCTGTGGCTTGCTTTCATAATTCACTAGCCTAGCTGGGACATGCATTATAGAAATACTGATGAAAGATATTAATCTCTTTGGAGCAGTTTGGTGTAATTCTTTAATGTCAAGAGATCCTAAGAGTCAAAACTAGGAATGTAGCTAATTATTTCCTCTCAGTAAAACTGGATTTGCAGACAGCTTTGCAAACATAATTGATAATATATCTTGTATCTATACAAGCATTTACAAAAATGAGATAATAAGTGTGATAGAAGTATTGCACTATGGTAGCATTTGAAACTTCATTTAGCAGTCACTGTGTTACCCTTTGATTGCCTCAATTACATAAGTAATAACAGTCAGCATTGATTATTTTTAGCCCTTTAAGATATAGCTGAGTTTTAAATACTTCATAAGCTTTAAGGCTGTAAAGATACATTCAACCATCTAATCTTAACTTCTGTATATCACTGGCAATTAAGAAAATGGACAACCTTTAATTGATGTAGGACAAGGCAATGTGAGGGACAAAGCAATCCTGAGGTTGTCAGATTTTTCAATGGAAAAAAAAGAAAAAGAAGACACAAATAGTTGTCAGGATGCGTTTCGAGGCTGCTTGTGCAGCTGTGCTTTCCCCACCGTCTCCCTGCTCTGCACCAGGCAGCAGGACAGAAGTGCCGCTCAGCTCTCCCCGGGTTTACTCAGCACCCCCGAGCACGGTCTGAGGATGAACCATGGCACCCACGGGCCGCTGAATGAAGAGCAACCCACCTCCATATCCTGCAGAGGCACGTACAGCCTTTTTACAGCCACGGAGAATCTGTCCTGTGCTTGCTAAACTCTAGACACAGCCTTGCACGGTGCTGGACTGGCGTGAGCTATGACAGCACATCTGAGCTCCAGCACTACAGCACCCCAGACCTCATGCTGTGGCAGGAGGAGGACTTGAGATTTTGAGGATGTTATTAAGATCTTAAACTCCTAACTATACTTAGGCAAGAAGATATGAAAAAAGAAATATCTGTCTGCTCTTTTAAGGAATACAAGATTTGCAAGTGTAATGTGAGAATTTCCAAATACCAGCAGTCTTAAATAAATCGAGTTGCCTAGGAATGCTGATTTCCCCCTTCTCCCCTCACCTATTGCTAAAGATTAACTCATCCACATCAAAATGGTAATGAAACCTGTGCGCCCACCTTTAGTACATCAGTAAGGAGTCCAACAACTTAGGTTAAACTAACAAAGAGGATTTAAGCCCTGACTTTATATTGAAGTGCCCATGAATGCATTCTCCTCCATTGGCTGTTTGAGAATGGGGAGTAATGAGCTGCCAAGCAGCAGTGAGACACCCCCAAAGCACTGACTTCCTACCTGCCTGCCCCAGCCATTTCTGCTGCAAGCGTTTAAATGGAGCCCCATGGACTCACATCAAGCCTAAAGACTGAACCTGCTCTGCACTGAATTTGGATCTGATGAACATTGTTTTCACAAGACTGAGCCTGACCAAACAGCACCAGCAATATCACCCTCAGAAAAATGGAGAAGCCACGGTACCAGCCATTGCTCAGGACTCTGGGAGCAGCAAGGCATGGATGAGATGAAATGTCTGATTTGTAAGAGCTGCTGCAAATATGGAGATCAGTGTGACTCTAAAGATGACACTCACCCACATCAGAGTCACTGTGAAAACCAGCTGCGGTGGTTTAAGGCATCGTGCCTACTGTGCCAGTGATTACCTACTGCATAGCTAAACTGGCGTACAGAGTGCCCAAACAGCTTCATCTTAACAGCCTTCCAGCCGAGAAACAATAAGCAGCTGGAGGTAACTTCACATCAGGGCAGCTCTTTCCAAAATGACTGTTTGTCTACATCCTTATTTAAATCAGGCACTAGTTCAATAGATATTTTAAGCCAACACTGCTACCGAAATGGAGAAGTCTTCCCCCATAAGCCTCTGATAGCTCGCTGCCATCTTCGCACCGCCACCTCCCTTTCAGCAGCAGAAGCGTGCGTACGACTGTACGATGAACCAGACGGGGGACCAGATGTGACAGAAAACTAACCAACTTCTCGATTCGCAGCGGTTTTGGTCCCTTGATCTTGTTTGTATGGCCAGAGAGCATTTGTGCTGGCAGGAGGGATGGGGCAGTGTGAGCAGGAGGATGAGGAGGTAGAAGAGGGGGCAGGGAGAGCTTCTCTCAGTGGCAGTGGCTTGTTTCTCAACAGCAGCCCCAGTGCTGGCATCAGCTAGCAGAAGGGCATCCGGAAGGGAGCTGCCAGCAAAGGGACTGCGTAGGGCTTCTTCTCTAATCAATAAGAAAAGGGAAGAGGAATTTTTTTTTTTTTTTTTTTTTTTAATGACATGAATTAATATAAAGTTTTGGACAAAAAACCACGTTCATCTCTGAAAGTTTTTCTGATTCTACCGTTTCTACACCACAGTGTCTATCATAAATGCCGGGTTTTAAGTATTCATCTAGGCTGTATTTGAGAGCTGCATTAGTAATATCTCACAATATATCCCTCAATAGTAATAAACCTAGTAACAGATACAGTGAAACATAGGAGTAACAAATCCCAGGCAGTTTACTTTCCCACAGAAATTTAATATAGTATTTTTAATTAGATCTTGGGTATTTGGGGAAATGGTTATTCTACTCTTTCATTTGAATAGGAAAACAAAGCAATTTTCATAGGTTTCCTTGTATTCTGATCACAAATGCTCTGATTCTACAGTGTCCATAAATACTTATTTGAGTGTGCATGCTATGTTTATATTACTGCATCCGTAAAAACTTACTAATATATCTGTGTGTGAGTGTATATGTACTGGCTGTGGGTAAGCTGTCTGTGCTCTCTACTGGTATGACCCCAAGGATGATGCAAATGAGAAAACAATAGCTGGAAATATGAATACAACAATATTGTTGTATATTTATATAAAGAAAAATTATTTAAAAAATTAATTTTCCTGATATTTATCCAAGAAAGACTAAATGTGGAATATAGCTCACTGACCGTCTGTCACAGAAGCACCCCTGTGCCATTTGCTGGGTAGAAAAGCCAGGCAATGTGACTTTTGGGGGAAAAAAAAGATCTTGGTATATTGCTTATCCTAGACTGCTGAACCATGTGTACCAAAGTATGGGTTTTTTGTATTTTCCCAGTATACATAACTAAGTACAGATAACTTGCAAAGTGCTTATCTGTTTTGGATATGCATTTGCTTAAAATTATTAGCATTTTAAGAGTGAAATGACGTTCTGACATTAGCACTCTACTTAAGACACATACCGAAGTATTTCACACCTCTTTTGGTGTTGTATTGCTTCAGTCTGACTGTCTGCAATGCAAACAAGACCTACAGTCAGAAAAGATTTATTTAGAAAACGCGTAGGTTTAGGAGCCACAGAATGAGTGAAACAAAGCTACATCAGTGAACCCTTACATTTTCCTATATATGTTGCAACCACCTGAGACTGAATCACAAAGTTGATTTCTTTTAGCTATTTTGGGAAAACAAGTTTAACTTCATTAATTCAGCATAGAAGCATAACATGAACATTACGTGGCTGGTTTGAATGCACTATACCTACCTATCTTCAGCCTGGAGCGAAGTGTTTACTTTCCCTTGAGATCCTCACCCCTGGCATCTCTCCTGGAGAAGGCATTTAAGATGAGGTCCCTCCTTTCCTGACATCTCCTCCCCTCCAAACGACTATCCCACCCCATTCTGTAATGGCTGACAGCCTGAAGGTGTAAAACATGTTCCCAAGTCCCAGCTCAGCCTGTCACCAAAATCCGGGAATAAATCTCGTAACACCANGCGGTTACAAGCCTAATCTGAAGATTAAGATGCACAACTGTTTGTTGTAGTCCCTGTGAATCTGGAAGGACAGTGCAAGTAAGAAGTTCTGAGGGACAAATCCTCCTACATACTTCTTCATGTATTCTATGGGGGAACCAAGAGGCTCTGGGGCAACCCACAGTGAATATCTCAAACTGAAGGGTTCCTCTTTACATAAATGATTCAGAAGTCCCAAAAAGCGGGACCTAAACATCAATGACTTAAATAAATGCAGTCACTCTGTGGGGCCATCTCTTTTGGATTAATATTGTATTACTTAGTTCATCCTTTAGAACACCTTGTACATAAAGAGTTAATGAATACCAAATTAGTTAAACTTCTGCTTCTAGTGTATAAAATAGGCCTATGAGACAGCCTGGTTTGTTTTTACCATCTAGCTCAATCATACCCACCTCACCTGGCTTCATATGCCAACACAATTCCTTAACACAAAAATCCATGATTGACTGGATCCGTCATTATGAATCAATAGTACAAAACAAAAAA
Source organism: Aramus guarauna (assembly GCA_013400195.1). NCBI lineage: Eukaryota > Metazoa > Chordata > Aves > Gruiformes > Aramidae > Aramus > Aramus guarauna. Next base: position 842,939 of record VXBL01007273.1, read on the forward strand.
TGTGCATCATGAAATGTGTTAAAACTTAATTATTCGTCATCATCTCCACACTCATGTGATAGATAAGGTGGAGGATGAGTACTGTCAGTGGTTAGTAACCATATAATTCGCAATCCTCAATCATGCTAAATAGCAATCCAGAGGTGCTAGGCAGTGGTGTGCAAGACTGATTGGCTATCCCAGACACGTGGCTGTGCCTGATGATGGTACGTTTCACAGAGGCTAGTGGAGACCCTTCTCAATGAGAGGTCAAATCCCAACTTTGGGCACAACTGAGTCACTACTTGGCAAAATCTTGCCTGTTCGCAAGACTTGTTTTAAAGACGTGTAATTGTTTGTTGGAGTCTCTTTGAATCTGGAAGGACAGTAAGAAGTAAGAAGCAAGTAAGAAGTTCTGAGGGACAAATCCTTCTACATATTTTTTCCACTGTACTAGTGTGTTGCTTCACTGTTTAAACATGGCTGAAAAAAATTGACCAGTTATACAGAATAACAATTAAAACATGTGAACAAAATTCAAGTGATGTATTTTATAACACCTCTTGTGTATCGAAGGTGTAAATGCTGTGTAGATCACTTGCTGGGAAAACCATGTACATGCCATGTATCATGTGGTTCCACATGGAGCCCCAATTTACGTCATAGTTCAGCTATGCGGACTCACTTAAGGATATGCATCACTTTCTCGATGTTACCCAGGCTAAAAAGGAATCTGTATCCATCCCCTAGGAACAACAGAGAGCAGTTTTGTCAAACATTAGCACCTTTGAGGATCTGCCAGCTGAACCACTTATAAATTGCCACCAATCCTTTTTCATGAGAATAGACTTGGTAAGCCCTTATTTTCAGCTACCCATGCCCTTTTTTTGTAAGGTCACTCTGACTGACTGCTGTTTCAGCTCTCTGAAATGGTTTATGATTCTAAATCAAGAGTGGAGCAAGCAAATAATACAAACTTGCACCCATTCTTCTCAGTAATTAATGGATTAGTCTTGTTATTATGAGTATTCTACAGCTTATTAGCATGAATCTTATTCACTAGGAAAGCTTGAATGGGCTTTGAATGGGAGCAAGAGTAACCTTGCAAGAAGAGCCAGTATAATTCAAGCAAAATGAGATATAGGGTAGGATAGGATAGGATAGGATAGGATAGGATAGGATAGGATAGGATAGGATAGGATAAGGTAGGACAGGATGATATGATACAAGGGAAAGGACATGGGTTCATTTCCCAGGTTTTTTTGGAGGTGGAATAGCTGCTACTCACAGTTTGGTTTTCTGGCCTAACTTTACAAATCAATGCTCCATTACAATTAGGAAATCTTCATAGCTATAATGCATTGCTTATCTCTACGCCTGCTTGAGGAATCTAGGGATATGGTTCCACCATCTGCTTTCACCCAACTGGCCAGGGAGTTGGGTAAAGGCACTGATCCATCCAAGATGGACCCATACCAAAAAGAGGGCTGGATTATGACTGCTGGGATTCAGGCTACTGTGGAATTGCGCTGCAGGGTTTAAGCATCAGAGGTCTCTGCGCTGCTCAGTGATAGGAGCTGGAGTCCTTTGCTAAGCCAATGAACGGTGATGTGATCAAAAGTACTGATGGTCCTGGTGAGAAATTTATACCTCTGTTCTGGGAAAAAAAGAAAAGTCAGTGTGGTATCACTTACAAGAGGAAATTACTTTTTTGTTTAGTTTTCTGAAGCAATGCCTGTGTGAAGGCCTTCAGCCTGATTGCTTTGTGGTGTATGAGATTTCATTTTTGTGATTCATGAATTTTTAAACTTTACTTGATTTTTTTCCTGTTCTCAATATCCACTAATCTAGTATTTTTAATTTGACACAGTTTTCTTAAAGTTGAATATTAAAGGCTTTCATTTTACAGGGGCTTAATTTCCAGACATTGTGTTCTTAAAAAATAAAGGGATTTTCTTCTATAGCTTAATGTATTATTTCATGGCTTGTGCACTGTTGCCAATGATAGCAAGGACAGAGTCTCGTCTGCATGACTATTAAATCACCTTAAAACACAGGCAAATTGTCTTTCTTTTCTTCCTTCCAAATAACCAAATAACTTGTACAGCTATAACAGAGAGAACTTGGTACTTGGGTTGAATCTTCTTACTGAAGTGGGACAGTTAATTTTTCCAGTAGCACTGTACAGATGAAAATATTTTTCAAGTTCATATAGTAAAAACTTGGATACTAGAAACAGCATATTCAATCAGAAGCACATGTATTAAGGAAAGAGGGTTTTTTTTTTGTGTAATAATCTTCAGAGTTAATTCCTGCAGCACAGGAATTTGCTTGATAAGCTCAATAAATGGGCATGTTCAGATGCCTTGATACTCCCCTTAACTCCCACTAAGGTTTAGAAGGGCTGTCTGGCTTTTTTCTCTTTATCTACATCTGAGTAATGGTTGCACATGTTTTCTTCTTATATAGCCTTAGTCCTAGGTCATATGGATTTTCTCTTGCATCATCTGCTGTACATTTGTATGTCTCCTGATCTTGCAGCTGTATGTGTCTTACTCTACAATAGCACAGAAATGAGAAATTAAATGTGCACTTTGAGGTTCGCTCCTACATTGTTATTCGAATTTTCTTTCCCTCCCCTCACATTGCTTCTTTCAGCCATCTCTGTGAATGTTCAGAGCAATGCTTCGTGCCGGCATGTGCCTGATAAATGTGAGCAATAAGCTGTTGGCATTTTCTTGTGGGGAGGATTTGCTCTCTTAGAATATTTCCCTATATGTTATTAAAAAGTTTTGTGGACAACTGATGTTCTTTTCATGATAACTCAGCACTGGATCCAAGTTGACGTATATTCTGCCTTTTATAAAGTTGCTTGAATATATTTTTAATTATTTTTAAAATAGGTTGGTAGTAAGTGGAAAGAAAAAAAATAAAGTCTCTGTAATGCATACAAAGTTAGAAAGTTAAAACCAAAATATAATAGCATGAAAAAAATGCACACAGGATACTTTGCTTATGTCCTTGGTATGAACCAATTTCTACTCATCACGCTTGCAACTTTGAGACCTGGCCCTGTACAAAATGCGCCACATAGCTGTGATGTATAGACATGCCCACATCACATTCCTCTCTCTTGTACAAAAATGTGCTAAAATTAACCTTAATTCCAACCTCAGTGGCATCCATATAAAGGCCAGTTAAAGGCTGTTGTATTTGTAGTCTGTGATGCCATAGACTCTCTCACAAGTCAATGTGTAAAGTAGGTATAACAACTCACTTTTCTTGTCTAAAATGTTTTGACATATAGGTTTATTCATTTAGAAGTGTCACTTCAAGTTGATGGTAGCTCATTATATCTTCTTGTAAAACAAGCTGCATGGTAGATTAGTGCACACGCAGTATGGATCTGCCAGCACAGATGTGCTGGTCAAGAACCTCGTCTCTTGCTGTTGTGTAACCAACTACATCAGCAGAAATCCCAATCATAGATAGGTCTTTAGCCTGATCTGATTAAAACCCAAGACTTTCATCCTTCATTCTTGAAGGATTTTGCAGTAAAAGCGAGCGTTGCCCTTACATCCTAGGGATGTTACCCTTACATCCTAGGGATGACTCAGGGTTAATTTCATTAACCAGGGCTGGTTAAGTCCTAATGATAGACATTCACCCTAAGTGTTTGAAGAAATGGGTCCCAGTGATTGGCTGTATTTATTAACAGGCAGGGATCACTCACACTTAGAACTGGTCTGAATTTGACTTGAAGTTATGCTGCAAATTGCTAAAATACTGTCTGTCTTTAAAAGGTTGCCATTGTTGTTTTTTTGTCGTTCTGACTTTTAAGAGGTGATTAAAGAATATAAATATTCGTGTGATTTACTACAGTGAGCACAGGGAACCCTTCACTGGATCCTCTTTTGATGGTACTACGATAAAATCATTAATGAAGACAAATATCAGCATCCATGCTCAGTCTTTCTTGCTGCCTCCATAATACTGCTAGCTAGACGACTGGTCTGCTCTTTTCCTAGCTACTTTATCTACAATACATGCAAGTAAGTGAAATCCTTCTGAGAAGCATTTCCAAGTATTTGTGTGTAGTAACCCTTTATACACATAATCTGATTTTTTAAAAACTGCCTCTAAACTGCTGCTTCCTTCCCTCCCTGAAGGGTACAGCCTGCATTTCCATGTGGAAATGGACATTTAGCTATAGATTCAGCCACACAGGGCAAAATGTGCATATTGCTGTGCGTGGCTGTAGTTTGCTCAACACTTTTTGAAACGTTGGTATCTGCAAGTCTGCATTAGCAGGACTGTTCTGGGATGCTAGTCTTATAGGATGAAGCAATGACCTTGCCACCATTTGAATGTATCTCTCTACTTTTACACTGCTTGGTTGTTAAGGCAAGTATCTTTCTGCTTTGCATTTGGTTTTATCTTTCAAATTTTTGGAGCTTTTTTGGTTTTGGGGGATTTTTTTTTTTTTTTTTTTGCCCCACTCTTTGCAAGGAAGTAAGAAGTGTGACAAGAAGGTGTGATTTTTAATTTACACCAGAGTTCTCAACAAATAATGACTTTTCACACCCTGTTATTGCTGCTTAGCCTGGGGGAGGAGTTGTATGGCTACTGTTGTCATATCAAATTAAATCCACTCTTGTAATTCAGAAAGACATTCCTCTTAAACTTAACCCTTTTAACTTGCTGAAGTCTACTGGCACAAAAGCGTAAGTTGAAGTGCACTTATCTTGGGGGTCTCTGCTGCTGAAGAACGAAAATGGAAACGTTTCTGTTCAAGGATGGTGTGCATTTTTTTTTGTAGTGCAGTGGAACAGATCCTGATGAGGTTTGTGCGGGCGAATCCTCATGTTAGCCTGGAGTTCACTGCAGGCTCAGGGTATGTTCGTGGATGTATTTTAGGCAGGAAAATGGCCAACAGTGCCAGACACTCATGTTCTCATCTGAAAAACTTGCTCGAATGATTTCCTGTAAAGTTGGTAGCTGTGGATTGCGAGCATAGTTACGCAGCAGAACTAAAACACGTTAATGAGAAAATCATCCTCGGAGAGAACTTCCTGCTGTCGAGGAGTTGGCAGAATAGGACGAGCTTTGCCTCTGTACGTGATCTTCTCTTGAGGAGGCTGCTGTTGATTTTGGCATGCGATGTACCCCTTCGAGATTCCAGCCAGTCCTTCGGGGCAGGGGCACACGGTACGTGCTGGACCGATTCCCCGGGGGGTCGGCGTCCCGCCCCGGCCCCGGCCCCGGGCGCTGCTCCTGCCCTGGGCGCCCGCAGCGTCTTCCCGGGGAGCGCCGGAGCCTCGGGGAAGGGACCAGCAAGCAGCAGGAGGAGTAGTTCCCTCCTCTCTCTTTTCCAGGAGCTTTATTGCCCCGATTGATGGTAATTGAGGGTTAAGCACTTGCTTGAGTACCTGCGTGGTGGCGCAGAGAGGGTTAAGGTGCTTGATTTACTATAAGCGTAGAGTAGACAGGCTCTTATCTGATGGTGTGGTGGTTTTTTGGTTTGGGTTTCTTTTTTTTTTTCCTTTTTCTTCTTTCTGTAAAATGTCAGCCATTTCCTGATGAGCGTGGTGGTGGTGAATTTCACACCTTTTTTCTTCTCTGTGTGGAAACCTGGGTGTTAATGGTACTGGAGCAGGTCGTGTTTTATAAGGAATGAGGCTGTCTCTTAGAGCAGAGGGAAAGCAGGGAGGGGAGAGGAGGTGAAGGAAGGGATTCAAGGAAACTGCCACTTGCAACAGGCATTAGTTGGATTATTTTGCACTATTTTTATTCAGAGCATGTAAGTGTAATGTTATCTGCCAAGTGCATTTTTTCCTATGAAATGTTGGAATTCAGTGTAGAGTTCAGCATAAGAATAATCCTCTTTTCATTTCACGGTGAAATTTAGCATTGCAGCACCTGAAGATGGAAAATTGGTCGGTTGATCAAGTCTGCAACTGGTTGAGACAGAGAAATTTAGGAGAACTAGTTCCTAAGTTTCGTGGTAAGCATTTTTGTTGTTTTTATGGGGTTTGTTTAGTATATCTTTCTATACCTTTAATTGGCACTGCCTACTTTGTTTTGAGGCATGTAAGTATATGCTAACTTCAGACTTGTATGGAAATTTATTAGGGTGAGAACTGCTGTGGATCTGATAAATCAAAATAAGCGTGCAGATTTATTATCAAGTCTCTGAGAAATGTTGGGGGATGAGATTAAGCCTGTATATAAATAGATGCACCTCGAATCAGAGCTGGCAGTTTAAAAGGCTTGACAGGGCCTATTTTTTATTCTATAAATCTTTTGAAATAATGCAACTGCAGCCTGTGAATGTTTTATGGTCTGAGTATATAAACTACAAAAGAGTGCATGAGAAATGGTTAGGTGAACAGGCTATTTGTTGTGTGCTTCCTTAAAAAGCTTGCTTTCCTTCATTAACAAAGTAAGTCTGCTGAGGTCTAAGTGAGGCCTGATTTAAAGTATTAAAATAGTCGGCTCACTGCTTCTATGTGTTTCAGACTTGGCTTTTTGTCAGAGGAAGGTATCCGGCCAGTGACTAGGACTCCTGGCACCGCTTGGGAAAGGACAGTAGCTAAAACAACTTCTTTCTTGCAGTTGAAGAAGATCATCATCAGCAGAAAGCATCCTTGCCTTTGACCTGTCCTCTTTCATAATTTTTTTTAGGCTTATAGAATGCTACTGTAACTATAAAGTTATTTTATAGTAATTCTTTAATCCCCTTTAATCTGCAGAAGAAGAAGTAAGTGGAGCAGCTCTTTTGGCTCTCAATGACCGTATGGTGCAGCAGCTGGTGAAGAAGATTGGGCACCAGGCAGTGCTGATGGACCTAATTAATAAATACCAGCAACAAAAAACTGGGCTAGAATCCCTTACGTACTGTTGTGAAACAGCTTCTCCAAAACATCCAGAAATAATCAGTGGGTGAGTTTGTACATGGCACAGAAAATATCAGTCTGGGTATAGCTGTATTCTTTTCATAGCATTTTAAAACTGGCTTTTACTAGCTCTTCAGCTGTAAGTTGTAACTGATTTTTATACTTTGAATACCCCTAACAACATGTGAAATGCAAAATAAGGTTATTACCTTGTGGTTTTAGTGGCCTGAACAACACCATTAATTAATTTAAACTGCTGGTCACTTTCAGTTCTAGGACCTAGTTTGCATTTGGATGAAGTATTGTCAAACTTTCACTATAGCTAAATTTGTCTGTATTTGTGATATTAAGTCTTTGAAGCACTTTTTAAAAGTTGGCAAGTCTTGGAGTAAAATAATGATTTAGCCAGAGATAGTGTTTGTGTCACAGGTGTATTTAAATTCAGTCTCTAAGGGAGCTCTGAATTGATCTCAATGTGGGCATTTTATAATCCCACCGTGTGGAACTAGATAGATGTTTAAAAAACAAATGCCACAGAGAGTGTCTTCACCGAGCATATTTTGGCTCCTGGTTGAGCAAGGTTTCTTCTTTTGTTTGTTTGGGGTTTCTTGGGGGGGTGCAGATGTTGGCTGTGGGATTTTTTGGTTGGGTGTTTTGGTGTGGGTTGGTTGCAGGTTTGGCGGTGGGTGAGTGGGTTCATTAGTTTGGTTCTCCCCACGTTCTGGTCTATTGTAAGTCTTGCAGGATTACATTTTCTGGATGTCTTGATTGAGAAGAGACATCCTGAGCTCTCAGTAGACTCTTCTAAGCCCAAGAATCCTGACAGTGGAGAACAGCTTGCCATGGATGCAAAATGCGCTTTTTGAAAGGCGAGGACTCCAGCACTAAGCCTGCAGTAGCACACAGCAGCAACCCAGTAGAAGTAGATCTGTAGAGTATTCCTGGTAGCATTTGCCTTCATCCAAAAGAAGTCCGGGTTATGTACTCTGAGATGATTCCACAGTGCAAACCAAAGCATGGTAAATGGTGATGACTGGGTTATTTCCAACCAAATTAGTTCCGCTCACGAGTGCAATCTGCTTGCATAGATATAGCCTGTTGTCCTTGTGGAAGAATTTATGAAATCCGTTGGGGAAATGGTCCCGCATCATTGGAGGGGAAGTGCAGGAAGAAGACAATGTTGGCACATGTATGGTTTATCATAGACCTGAAGTATACAATCATAGCCAGTCTCGGTTCTCTGCACCAGGGTCCTGCCTCACTTGATTTATAGGAAGCTCCCCCTTTGCAGGTGGTAGAGCAGGTGTCTGCTGTGAAGAAGATCACTGTATGTGGGCCCTGTACTTCATCCAAAGTGTGGCAGATACATAGTGATTTTAGCAGGGGGGTTCAGAAGAAAACATCCTTATGTTTAGGGCAGTTAGAATGCTGCTTTGAATATTTAGATTTCATCTTTGACTTTGTCAGGGAGTTTTGGCAAGACTGCGTCTTGGGTGTGACTGTTCCTTGTGTACTTCTCCAGTCCTGCAAGTCAGGCCTTGCTGTCTCACAAAGAGCACACAGCAGTGTGAGGGCACAGCTTTTCTGTGAAGTTCTGCAGGTTCCAGAAAATCAAATACTGGAAAGCTCAAAGATTAATGAATATAATTCACCTTAAAACCTTTCCCTACCTAGTCTTCTTGCCTAGAAAATAAGATGCTGGTGTTCCCCTATTTATAGGGAAGATAGGTGACTAAGCTGCTGTTTCTGAAACATTTTCTGTGTCAGAGTCAAGAACCACAGAATAAAACTCAAGCATGTTTAAGAAATGCATTCAGTCCTATATGTTAGGTTGAGTAAAAATCAAGATATTTCATGCACTTTGTGGTATAGAATTGATATCTTGTATCGAATTTAAAAGTTAATGGTGACTCTGTAGTTAAGGATGCTACAGATAGTTGCTTGGTACTGATAAGGACGACTATTGTGTGGTCCTGCACCTGGGTTAGTTGATGTTTAAACAAACAATGTATTAATTAAGGAGTGATTGTCAAGAGGTAGAAGCGTAATTGACATTAGTTGATCAGTAGACCCTGAGGAACCATTTGGAATTACCAAAAGTATTGGGAAACTAGGGGAAAAGCAATTCTGGCAGGAGGATCTGCGACCCATGAGCACCCTGACCCCACTTATACCACCTATTCAAAAGATAAAGGCGGAGCCAAGAACTGAGCACGTCACCTAGTTTGTATGCTAGGCAAAGAAACCTCACCCAGTCGTAACTGGGAGTGCACTACCTTGTAATGCTTGTGTATAAATATGACAAGAGAACCGGCACTAGGTGTGCTTGATTTGATGGAAATCCACCAAGAACCCAGGCCTGAATAAAAAGCAATGTCTCTCCTCCGTGTGTGTGACAATTGGCTTATTGCACACCAGGCAATGAATCTGCTTTTTGGACTACAGAATGATGAAAAAGTTCCTACAGTAAAAGTAGTATTTTATTATAAAACTAAAAGCTGTATCCTCATACGCAAGTAGCTGTAACTCAGTTCTCAACTCTGGAGTGCTTGTCTTAGTGATGTAGTTTGAAATGATTTTGTCTGTTCGATACACCTTGGAAAAAAAAAAAACAACTGTAAGAATAATTTCTTTTGACCTAATTCAAGGACCCATGACTAGAATAAAGTGTATGAGACACTGTTATGAAGTAATGTAATTTTTTTTTTTCTAAGTTGCTTTGACACAGAGGAACAGAGTACGTGACAAAAAAATTCATAGATCCACAATATATGTGAAGCCATGTTTCCTCAGTTGCTCAGTGATGTTAGGCTGAATTGCAGTCTTGGTCGTGTGAGCAGTCACCGCACTGAGGTTCTCAGTTAGTAGCATCCATGGCTGAGTGCGTGGTCCCACAGTGGCAGAGGACAAGTGTGAAAACTGAGTCTGCATGTTCCTAGACCTTCTCCTGCAGTGCTTGAGCCCAGGTGAAAACCAACCACTTCTTCTGTTTTGTAGAACAATTTGTCCGTCAGGCCAGTTCCCACAAACAGCTCATCCTGCCATTACCTATACCGGGGTGGAGAAGGCATTTCTCTGCCAAAGGGGCAGAGGACAAAGCCCTCTGGTTCAACTGAAACTGCTGTAGAGCTTCCAAGAACTGCCAGTGGTATTTGCCTATTGTATTCCTCACACGAATGCTATCCCCAGTGCTTGGTGCGCTCCTGGCTGGCCACTTCTTTATCCTGGTGTCCTTAGCACACCTTCTAACTGCGTGTGAATTGTGCTCAGCTCACCTCTCTGCTAGGAACAGAAATTAAATTGTTGGTTGGACGTGGAGTTCTGAGTATGGTAGGTGAATGCCCTCTGTGTGGAAGTAACAGACTTTTGAAGGAACGTGGAATGTGACTTAGATCTCCAGCCGTCTGGATTAGGACATGGAAATAGCATCTTGTGTCTGTCACTGGTAAGGTGGAAGTGTTCTGGGTCGTGCAATAGGAACTGTGTTTATGTGCATATGAGGAGCTCACATGGAGGTTTACCAGGTAAATATCAAGATGCTTTCCAATTCCAAGATTGATTGTTTCTAGGAGTCACATAGAGAAAACACTGGATTTTTCTGCTTTAACTGGATAGCTGAAAGAGATGTATTCATTCATGAAAAGGGGAAAGTCCCCGTATAAACTTGGCAAACATCAATGTCACTTTCAATGATAGCCTTTCATGTGAGTGGGGCCGAGCCTGGCACAGTTTATAAAGCATTTTTTTGGAGTTCAGAGGCTCTGAAGAGATGGGCTACAGAAAGGAAGCTGTGCCATCCCAAAAAAAGACTTCCGGGTGTCATAACTTGGTGGAGGCATAGTTCTTCGATGTGTTTGCATTTCCCTAAGCCTAGTTCTAGCAAGCCTAGAGAGGGCTTCAGCACCAGTGCTTGCAATAGTGAAAATTCTGATAATGTCACCTTAGTGGCCTCATTAAAAACATTTTTGTGCTGTTTCCTAATCGATTCAGTTAGAAGCTGGAGAGTCTGTTGGTAGAGTGAAGTGAATCAGTGTTCTTGAACCCAAAGGTTCAAGATGGACTTAACCCTCAGAAAAAATGCATGTTCAAGATTCTAGTTTGATAGAAACCACCTTACCATACTCTAAATCTCCTCCCATCCTTGCATATTTTAACTAGTTATTCCCAGAGATTAGGACATGCCAGGCTATGAAGATGGCACTTATCCTGCAATGCCGAGAAGGTTTATTTTCTTGGGGTTTGTAACTGTGTAGTAATTCAAATATCACTAGGCAGTATTATTTACAGTTTTCCCTTTACTTGTCAGAGTTTGATACAATTATCAAATGAGAGATTGATTAAGAGACATCAGCATCACATAAAATCATGACTGTTTAATATGTTAGTTTTCCTCCTTTTCTATTTCCTGGTATTCTGGAACCCTAAAATACCTCTTTTCTATATGTGGCACAAAACTTGACAGTGAAAATGCTTTTTTTTCTTTCTTTCCTTCCTCCCCTCCCTTTTTTCCCTCTTTTTTTCTTTCAGGGCTACTGACAGACAAATGTTAAATTCTGCTGGTCCTGCGGAGCAGAAAAAATATCTGTGCTCAACTAAAAATGAAGGCGGACTAATTGATCACAGAGTGTTAAAGCAAAAGTGAGTTTATAATGCATTTACTATATTTATCTTACCTTTTGAAGGTGACATAAACGCTTCTTTTTGCTTTGTTAAGACTAGACAGATAACTTGTAAAAAGTGATCTTAATTATTGGAGGCCAGGTTCAGGTATATTTAGAAAACATCCAATTTCTTAGGATTCAACTGAACGCAATAGTCTAATGTTGGTTTTTTTTTTTTTTTTTCTGCTCTCCATCCTCAGTCCTTGCTCACTATCTCATGTTGCCTCATGCAGAGGGCAAGATACAAGTTTATCTTTATTTGTCTAGTTTTTAAAAATCCTCTTTAACAGATGTGTTTTCAGGAGCGATCTGGCAATTTAATCATTACAGAGGGGAATATGGCAATAAAAAAAATCTTGTGCTTGAGGCACCTTAAATATAGCACTTGAGAAGGCAGGCATGCTGGTTCCATTTGCATGCTTATTTTCCTTGGGTATCAAAATAAGTTGTCTTAAAAACTGAAGGCAAGGGAGGAGAGTTTGTTGTGAGTTTTCTTTTTTCC
>VXBL01007273.1:858441-883821 GCA_013400195.1 Aramus guarauna
ATCTCCTTTCTTCCACACCAGAAATAAGCCACATCGTACATATGACTTGCAGGAGATACTAACTGCATTGCCTTGTTAAGGTCCAGCAAAGTCATAAAACCTCCACCAACAAAAAACCCTCAAATACATTAAATTCTTTGGATACAGTATAACACATCTTACACGGGTGAATGCAAATAAAGCCTGTTTCTTTAGAACGGCCTGATTTAGCTGGCAGTTCTGTCAGTCAGATTCCCTGAGGAACATTTCTCTGCCCCCGTCTGTAACCTACAGCTGCTGCCCTCCTATGAGATGAGCGCAGAGCCTGCACTTCAGCGATGCAGCTCCTCAGAATGGAAACTGTCAAAAACATCGTGACTCCCTCTAGAAGAAGGTTGTGTCTGCATCTCGCAAACTTTTTTTTTTTAAAAGCTGATTAATTTTGTCTGTATATTTGTGCTCATACTGAATGTGGTGATTTCTGTAGCAAGGGTACTGCAGGAATAGCCGAAACAGGAGCTGCTCTGGGAAAGGGGCAGCTACGGCGTGTCTGTCACCTCCCGCACCCCGGCCGTGCTGGAGCCCGTGCTGCTGCGGGCAGCTTCTCGTTCAGTCTAAAGCATCCCTGCCCCTACGTTTAGTGGGAACTGGAAAAGTAAAAGCCATCATCAAGCCCTAGGTAGACTGCAAATCCCAGGTTCTAGGGAATAACTGGGAAACTATTTTTACTGACTTGTCACAGCGGATTCAGTCAGCCCTGTCTCTCTGCATGAGGTTGCACAGACACTGAGCTTGGAGACCACAATGCTGTGTTCACCCACCACTCTTCACTCCAGTGAGGTCTAAAGCCTTCATAGAACATTCTGGGTGATGCTGCAAGTATGTAAAATCTTTGTCTTTTTGACAGAAAAACAAGATATTCCTTGGGATTAGGGATCCCAGAGGTTATATAATTCAAACAGGTGGTGGTGGTGGTGGGTTATTGGGGTTTTTTTTGTTTGTTTGTTTCATTTTGGTTTTGTTTCAGGTTTTTTGCCAGCTGAAGGAGACAAATGGCTCCTCCAAAAATGATGTTAATTTATAGTTTCATGTCTCAGTAAACATGCTGTGTGTGAGCGCTGTAAGGTTGTAATTGAGCCAAAGAAAGAAATGGCTGTGTGGAACAGTGCTGTGACTTACTACAGTAAATAAAGTGGGCATCTACGAAAGCTGAGTGGTCAAAAGCCCCATGACTAGTTGTGTCCTTACTGAGGAGATGCTTCTTAGGAGGCAGTTCCATGTTGCAGCTGAACATAAAGAGACCAGCTTGCTTCATCTGCACTGGTATTTGTTTCACCTCATGGGGAGCTATTTTGGGGACCTGAACTGTTAGAAAAATAAACCACGAAGAAAAATGAGGACTTTCATCACTGTAGCTTCTTGAAGTAAGTTGCTGCAGGCTTAGAGGCTTCCCAGTACCAGTAAGAAAGGGATAGAGACATGTGGCAGTGGGGGGAGAGACTGACATTTGGCAGCAGGTGGCCATCGGATTGATTTAGCTGCAGCATCAAACGTCTTGAGAACTGAGAGAAAAGAAAAGATGTAGTAATCTGTGTTTTGGGATCTTGATCTTATCTCTGTCTCAGTTCAGCTAGAAGACCAGAGAGCGACGGTTAGAAACAGGCTCTATTTGTTTGTACCTAAATCTCTAGCTGTAATGCTGTTCTCCACAACCGAGGAAGTTCTTGGCTATGTGTATAAATCACAGTGCACATACAGTTTAACTGAACTGTTCTGTTAGTTAAACAAGTTTGCATGTGAGCGTTTCTGGGGATAAAGTTTAGTGTGGAGTTGTGTCTCTTTTCAAACAAACTTGTATTTAATTGTAATATACAACTGCATGTATTTAACATGACTGCCCAACAGCGACGATTTCAGCAAAAGCTAGTAAAATATTTAATCTCTTGGACTGTGGAGAATAAAGGAATTTTTTGGATCTTGTCTGGACAGCAAGGAAGTATTTTCTGTGTTGGGTAAGGCCAAAGAGAAATGGAATTTGTAGTATTTTTGTTGTACTGGCAAATGTGAAGGGACTGGTGGAGGTGCCTCCCTGGCTATTAGCCATCCCAACTCCCAAGAAAATTTTATTTTCTTCAAGGAAATGAGTACAATTCAGTCTGCCTGAACTGAGCCTGCTAAACCCCTCCATTTTTTGAAATGGCAATTCAACTTCACTGGTATTAGCAACAACAGGAATATCAGTGCTGCTCAGCCACAAATTGCTGTACATTTTTGAGCTAGTGTAAATGACAGCATGTTGAAAATAATATATACTAACTTGCAGACTGTCTGATACATCACTTTCATCAGTAAAGCTGGTGAAAGTACAGGATTCAAACTGAGATGCTGCAGAACTCCTCATTGATGCTACACTGAACATCTGCACTTTATTTGCACAGTAGGCATTTCCAAGCAACTTCAGAATCTGGGTTTTATTTTTCCATTTGTGTATTAATTTATCACCAAAAAAGGACAAGAATGTGTCTGTATGGATTGTTTGTCACTTTTTTGAGCAGATTTTCCTTCTTTTGAGACTGCAAAGTACTAATAGAAGTTCACTACAGTTTGCATCTACTGTTAACCACCTATGTCTCATAAAATCTGGTGAGCCTGGATAGACAGCAGCCCTGCCCATTTTGTACCTGTTTTGCACGGGGAAATGGTAGTGCTATGAGTACTGCTACTACTATTAATATCACTATGAGGACCAGATGACAGTTTCCAAATTGTTTTGTTTTTTTGTTTTTTTTTCAGTACTGCATTGCAGTTTGCAGTAGCGCTGGGGCTGGTGGAGTTATATCATGGCTGTAGAGCTTTTGCCAGTCTGAAAGCAACCAACCTATTTTAAAAGATACCAAGATGGTGTGGCAGCATAAACAGGTCAACAAGGTTATGAGAATTATAGGCCAATCTAATCAAGAAGGTATTCAGGCTATAACTATGGCTATAGGGGCCCAAAATAATCTGACTCACAGATATATAGTAATCTTTCAAAGTGCTGTAAACTAAGCTATGTTCCTCCATTGGTCTTGCAGCTGATTTTGCCAGCCTAAAGCTATTGGCTGCCATGGGTGGGTTGGTTTTTTGGTTTTGGTTGGGGGTTTTTTGTTTGTTTGGGGTTTTGTTTTTGTGTGTGGTTTTTTTTGGTTTTTGTTTTTGTTTTTTTTTTTTTTGTTTGTTTTTTTTGTTGGTTTTTTTTTTTTTTTTTACATCCTTATCTGAAAGAGGCTGGATAGCAAAACCTCCCAAGGAAGACCTTGCTAAAACTCTTCACAGCTCTTATTTATATACGTATTTCTTGTTTTTAGGCTACCACAGAGACCTTTAGGAGTGAAATCTTGTATGTTGACTGAAGTATAGTAGTGTTTTCCTCCATAACTTTCATAGACTTAATAGCTAGAGCAGCTTCGAAGGGACTCCAGAGCATGCCTAGTCCAGCCACATGCCTTTGTGCAGGACCTTTCACCTACCAAATGGCAGGTTCCTAACTTGAGATATATACCGTGTAGATTTCAACAACTGTGGTAACTGTCTTAATTTCCTTCATAATTAGTGGAGAGAAATAGATGAGAGAGAACATCTGGTCTGATTTAGATGTCTTCTTGTGGTTTTGCCATCCTTCAGTGGTGTTTATCTCTCCTCAGTGAATATAAAGGGAATGCAGATGATTAATTCAGATATAGATATCTGTATATTTATGCAATGTAAACATCTCCATTTGTCATCTATAATGACAGCATTTTATTTTAAAGATTCTTTTAAAAGTCTGTTAGTTGTTTCCAAATTGCTTTCTGCAATTTAAATTAAAGAAAACATAAAATGCAGTGACACCACCTACATAACAGGACTCTTTAGTTATCTTTGGCATTTCTCATTTGAAATGCCTTTATTGAGTCTGGGTGACTATGACTGGGAAGCTGTCTAGGGCTGCCAGAACCACTCCCATCTCTTAGGTGGCTCTTGATCAACTTCCAGCTCAATTTATGTCTACTTTTCCCTGTTTTCCTTCAGAATTAGGGTTTGATAGGCTCTCTGGAGGTGGGAAGGCCTTGGGTGGCCAGTGGCAATATCTTGTCTCTGGCTGGGGTGTGCCCTCTGTGCGTGGTGCTGATGGTCGTCTTGGGAGAGGAGCTGTGGGCACTGAGGGGCCATGTCTGCTTTGTCTCCAGCCGTCGTGCCGGTGATAACTGCCTTCATCCCTACGCTGCTTTCCCCCTTGGGAGGACAGTCTTAGCTAGTGGTGTGCATAATATTTTATTCAATTAAGCTGTTTGGCTTACTCTTGCTAGTAAGTTAGCAGAGCTGGTAGGAAACAAGTAGTAAGTGGTGACAAATGCAGTTATTTGGCAACAGTAGCAAGCCCCCAGTCACCTCCTCTGCTCTGCCTTCTGCTTTCAGTTAGTGTCCACCTTCTCGTGCCTGCTGATTAAAACATTTCACATTTGATATCTGGTTTTAACCCCATATGTTTTGACTGCAGCATTTGTGAGTATTCTTTATGTAGTAACCCAGAGAGCAAGCCTTGAATCTCTATAGCAATAACTTTTCTTTGTGTTGAGTTTTGCTTCTATTTTTCTTTCCCTCTGGCCTGCATTCCCATTGAAGAAGAATGTGATCATGATGGCATAATCTTTTCTTTTACAGAAAAAATCTGAAATCATTTTTTGCAAGATACAAGACATTGCAGTGGACAAGTTCTTACGCTTTGCCAGACTTCCCTTACGATGTCAAGTGCATATTGGCAGAAAAAAAATGCCCTGATCACAGTATGAGAATAAGGATTATTGAATTTTTGCAAGCAGACATGACAAAATACCTAGAAGGATCACTGTGAGTAAACATTGTGAGATTTATTTGGGGACATTACCTGTTGGCTGCAGAAGTAAACTTCCAAATGAATGTGAAGACATTCTCTTTGACATGCTTGCTTAAGTAGAAGAGGCTAAGGGCCTGGAACCTGTTGAAGTCAAACAGGAAGATTTCATGCAAGCCTTAGAGCTGTTCCGTTTGCTATTTGGAGGGGAATTGATAGCCTTAGAAACAGTCAATTTACTGTTTGTCAGTATAGACTCTAGGCAGTGTCCAATACTGTCTAGAATACGAACTATTTCTTTTACATCTCCATCTTGTTTGCACAGGTATCCGAACAGTCAGCAATATAACATTGTTGTCAATGCTCTGCTGCAGGCGTACCCATTCCTCGATGAAGATGGGAATGGCTTTGTAAGTATTGTAAAATTGAAAAATATGGAAATATTTTTTTCCCCCCATAATCTGTCACAAGAAAATAACCTAGTTCAGAGGAAATCAATATCAATTTCTTATATACTAGCTCTATTCAGAGCTGTAAGCTTCACTTTGCCATATTTGGCAAATCACATTCTTATTTCATTGTATTAATTAAAGTTTAATCCAGTTACAGACATTCCTCAAAGCCACTGTGAAATCATGCAGACCTGTACATGAAGTCCCTGGTTGCTTGTTAGGTACGGTTTCTTTCTGGATTGATTTTCCCCAAAGGATAAATTTAAGTAAATGTGACTTATTTTTGTTTTTAAAAACAAAGAAGCCAAGCCTTTACAAAATTGTCTGTATGAGTTCTAGCATATGACCAATGCTCTTGCAATGCAATATGATCACTTGTGTGTTAGATAACTACCTTCATCATGTAATAATACTACTGGTTTAGGTATGTCGGAAATCTAGGCCCAGTTATTTGGGGTCTCAGTGGGAACACAACAGAAAGCAGTGGAAAGAGATGACTTAAATTTGAACTACATTTTTTCACTCTCATGACTCAGAATGCATATCTGTGGTCTCAGAGGACGGTGTTCACCTTTTGACTTCACATCATTACTTTGCCATGTGATACTTTTATGGCATCTTGTAAAAGCTTGTGAGACTCAGTGGGGATTGTCAGCTTTAAACATATATAAATATATATCTCATCTACAGTTACTGCAGAAAGCAAAATAATTTTGAGAATTAAAAAAAAAAAAAAGAGGCTTAAGGGGTGGCTATTCTAGTTCTCCCCTGAGCCTGGGCATTGTAGGAGGGAAGGGTCTGAAGAAAACAAACACATCTCAGAAAGGAGAGAGGGAGCAGAAGGATCAGAGAGCGATGGTCCACCCTTATTTTCAATCAGGATTCCCCTCTGAAGCCCCCAGCAGGGGTCCCGGCCGGGGTCCTGGGTAACGCTACGCTCCATCCGGCTCCCTTTGTGATGGGGAGCGGGAACGACATTCAGGGCATCTCCAAGGACCTTTTTACAGTCTTTACTTCTTAAAACTGTTTTAAAACAGAGGTTCTTAAGCTAGGTTTTCAAAGGGCTTTCAGTGCAGCAGAACTGTAGACTGAGTGAAACTCCTTACTGAGTGAAACTACTCCGTTTTTTGGGAAACGGCTCATTGCTTTCCAGACTGATCCTAGAATTGGCGCTGGAAGAAACTGTCTGGGAAGTTGCGTGAGGGGGCAGAGACATGAGGGTTGTTGTTCTTTATCTTTTGATGTTTCTTTCACACTTACTGGAGAGAATATCTGGAAGAAACCACCATGAGGGAGCGAGGACGCTGGAATTAGCAGTTTGCTATATTGCTAGTCTAACAGTTCTGAGCCAGCCCCTCTCCGTTGCCTGGACTGAGGCACTAAAGGTGTAGGTCTGGATACTTAATTCATCCTCACCTCCTCCTCCAAACTTATTTTTATGGGCCCTACTGCTAGACATTCTGTTCTTCCTTCATGATCATAAAGGCTATAAATACTTTTTTTTTTTTTTAATCTGAGACAGTTCTGTGTTTCAACAGCTTAAAACAAACCCTACAACATATGCACAGCTACTTAGCAAGAGGCTTGCAGTAAATCTGAATTCCTATACCTTTAAGAAACAAATGAACATCAACAAAAAATGGCTAACTACCATTTGTTCATCTTTTCTCAGGAAAAGTGTCTTCAGCTCACAAAAATGAAGTTTTTGTAGGCTTTTCTTTTAAAATTGCCTCAGGCTAGGATGGGACTATAAGAATTGCAGCTTGTTGTTCCTGGTAACAGTACTGAATCACAGGTCTCGTGAGTTGTAACATATTACTTACTGAGAGGTTTTGAATACCTCACACTTATTTATTTATAATCATTAAACAGTTGTTATATTTTATTAATAGTACATTGAAAGTATTTAAGAAAACTCTCATCAGTAAAATAATTCAGAGGTAAAGCAGAAAGCTCTTTATTTGGGGACTGATAGCTAAATGTAGAAAATGAAAACTGTAAAATGAGAGTAATATTTTAAGCAAAAATGCTAGTTACATTAGTTATTTAATAACATATATATAATCTTCCGGAGACGCAGTTCATATCATGTGTTTTTGGTGTCTACATTAGGAAGAGAGGAATAGCATTGCGGAAGTTCTTGGTTTTTCCTGTGGACTCCAAAGGGAGCCTCGGGTGGCCAGATGTGCACAGATGTCTGTGCCCCCTCCTGGTGCCTTGTAAGGCTGGAGAAAGGGACACACTGAACGTGGCAAGTCAGCTGGGCAGGCCTCTCAGAATAATGGTTTCCAGGACTGCTAGATTAATAAAGCTATTTGAGTTTATTTAGAACACTAAAACCCCAAATTTTCGAGTTTTCAGACTTTTAATTTCTTGTCAAGGTGACAGCAGAAAGAAATAGTTGTATGCATTTCAAAAAACAAAAGGGATGAACATAGTTTGGAGTACGAAGCCTTGCGTTCCCTCTGGCATGCTGGAGCTGACTTTTGCCATCGGGTGTTTTCCTTTGTGCTGCACAAAATGCTCTATCCACTGTATCGTTAATGGCATTAATTTATTGCTCTTATTGCTGTGCTACGTCTCAGGTCCTAGATTCAGTTAAACTCCAAATTCATGCTTCAAAGGAAAGCATTTGCTTACCCTTTGGGGTAGAGGAGCAGCCACAGCATCTTCTGGGCTTTGCAGAAGGCTGCAGTAGTTCCTAATGCGATGCCCCGAGAAGGTCTGTCAGCGGTCTGATTTTATTTTTAACTCATGAATCTTACGGTTTGGAGCCCTTCACCAGAAATGGACGCATCTTGGCTGCTGGAAGGATGCTGTGGAAACTTTTTTGGGTTCTTCCGCAGCCAGTGTGCGTGCCTGTGCGTGACGTGGGTGGGCAGGGGCGGCCCGTGGGGCGTTCTGGCTGGGAAAAGGGAAAGCTTGTCCCATGAGAGAGCTCGACACTCCAGAATTAGCTTTTTTCTACTGACTAAGAACAGAAAATCAGAACATAAAGATCTTGATGGGATGAAAAACTTGGAGAAACTTTGAATCGGAAATGTCGGCACTTCTGTTGCAACATTTTCATGGAAATGAAATGGCTTGGAAAGGGGGAAGATATGCTGGAAAACATAGAGGAACAACAACAAGAAAACAAACCTAAGAGTGCCTAAATCCACACCACTATTTTCAGGACATGAAAAAAATTACTAGCAAAACTTTGAACATGCCTTGTTTGTTTGTTTTATGTTTGGGATTTCCCCGCCCCCACCCCCCAAAACACTGGACGCTTTATTTACAACTCTAAACTACTTTAAACAAGCAATTTGAACAATGTGTGCCTTACATAGAAATGTAGTCTAGTATTTTCAATCTCATACAGTTGTAATGAGAGGTCATTACAGGTTTAGTGTTTCAAGATTTATTAGTAGATTTCACCAAGAAAATAGAATTATGGGTAAAAATTTCCTGTTTAATTTTGCAGTAGAGAAAAATATGGTTTTGTGCCATCAGCCCTTGAAAAGGATATCTAATGGAATATAATCTGAATGATGATAATGATCCTAAATTAGTAAGTTTAAAAATAGGGTTACAAATAAGCTACTTATATACTATGAATTTAAAAAGAACGTTATTTAGTATGTCATTATAGAAGCAGGAATTAAGAAAGAATTATCTGAAATCCTAAATAATAATTTAAAAAATTAAATAATTTTATACTAAAAGCAAAACTCATTTAAGAGGTCTGTGGAGCACTTGGAATGAAATTAATTTCCCCACCCTGTTCCAAGATCAGCTTTTGGAAAGAAGGGCTTTAAGGTGTTTACCTAAGGAATTTTTCCCATAATGTTTTCTTCTACTTAAAGAACAAAGTTATCATAAAGTAACACATTCAACATTTTAGAAAATGAATGTTAATTTAATAATGAGATAGATTACTAGATTTCTGATCTATAATGAAACCAATGCAACGTTTGTAAGTAGTGAGAGACAAATAGGTGATACAGAAAGAGCCAAGATCATGGTCCCCGCAGTCAAAATTGGCATGACACCGTTTCTCGACCACTCTCAAGGTGCTACTCTATTTGTGTTTATTCCTTTTACAAGGGTTACAACCAACCGTTTGGAAAGAGTCACTGCCCTTATTTCATTTCATCTCAGACAACAACCTAAAATTGTGTGGTTTCAAGACAGCCCTCCCTGAGGAAGGAAAGATGGGGGAGGCTTTGCATAAGCTGCTCCCCCGAGCGTGGGGCGGCCAAGCGGTGCCGTGACGCCGGTGAAACCCGGGATCCCGGTGCTGACATGCCTGACTTATGTAACCACTGCACACAAAATGGTTATTCGCTAGTGAATTACTGCTTTTTATCTGCGTGTAATCCTTTCCCTCCTGTGTCAGATAGACACAGACTAATCCTGCTCTGTTACAAGCATTGTAAAACTTTCTGGAGTGGTTTGAGCTTTTTTTTTTTTTTGTGTGTGTGTGTGTGTGTGTGAATTAATAGAAAATAAAGTTACCAGCTCAAAAAAATGGTAATGAAAGCATCCTTTTTAAAAGATGTATTACCTGCTAGGGAAACCACATAAATGTGTGTGCTCGCAGTTTCATTCATGAAACAGGTATGTGTGAAGGGACTTGCATAAGCTTATGAGAATCCTATTACAGAAATAGACTTAGTTAAAACTCTTAATTTATCTGAGGACAAGAAGATGAAACAGCTGAATGTTTTGAACTTTGAGGGGATATTTAAAGCTCTGTATAGGTGTCAGCATACTCTTTCATGTGGAAGAATACGCAAAATGTCTCCTAGCCAAAGGTTTTCAAAAGAAACAAACTGCACAAAACTCAACTGGGGATATTTAAATTGTCAGCTGGTAATGTATTCTGGGATGATCATGTTTTAAAATATTTTAACAGCTGTTGAACACTTCAGAGAAGCATTAAACTAAGGTTTTTTTGTTTGCTTGTTTCTTAACAGCCTTAAAATGACAATATTAAAAAAAAAAAATGTTGCTAAACATATAATGCTGGGGTATTTGCATCGGGGCCAGAATTGTAAACGTATTTAGGAGCTATAATGGGATTTTCAAGGCATGTAGTCACCTTACTGCTTTTGAAAACAGCGCGGGGGTGCAATACTCAAATTCAGGCTGTAAGTATGCCTTGCGAGCAGACTGGGTGAGCAAGTTGTGCTCTGCTTCTCATCGTTACGTTTAGGTTGGTGACGATGTGAGTCCTGCTCTGGCAGAACCCGAAGTCTGAAGTTTACATGCTAGAAACACAGATGGGTTTGTTTTTTTTCCAGTTCTCAGATGTTCACATGTGACTGGCAGTGGGAGGATACTTCTGTATGAGCCCATGGATGGGTGGCAGAAAGTGTCCCCCCAGGGGGGCACCCCTGCCCTGGCCAGCCCAGGTCTGCCCAAGAAGAGCTGAGGTAGATGCCACAGGGGCTGTATTCTCATAACTCTCTGGCTCTCATTTTTCACCATTATTGGAGGCCTTGCTTTCAGGTTTGAGGACCTGTAAATCAACTAGTACCCTAGGGAGTTGGGAGGAGTATTTTCAGCAGGGGAAAGGCAAGGTCATGCTGCCCTCACCACCATCCTCACCCTCCCATCCGTACCCTGTGGGTGAGAACGGCAGGTGTGTCAGACTCACTGCAAAGAAAGATATTGTACCACTTAGTCCACTTTTACTGAATTCTGGTTTACACTAAATTTAACCCTTAAAGTCATATTACCTTGACTAATAAAGGATATAATTTTGGTAAGAAATTTGGGGTAATGATTCTTCTGTTTATATCGTGGTTTAGTATGTCAGTGAGTACAGGCTTGAGTATAGTGTTAAGTGAGTATAGTATTGGAGACAATTTTAGAAAATGAGGTAATAGCTAATTTGAATATCTCTTGCCACACTGTCATCTCCAGTCACTTTTGTGACTAATTTTTGATCCCTCTGACTGTTGAAAACCCCTCAATAACTGAAATAAGAGGTTACTTTTGAGGATGTGACAAAATATTTTTCAATATTCACAACTGCAGGTTTTGCCTGCAGCCGTATTTAGCAGCCTTGGCGTAGTAATTGCTTCCCTGCTTGCCGGTAGTTACATGGCCAGGTCCCGCCACGGGACGCCCGGCCAGGGACTTCAGGTGACCAGCCGTCTGTCCGTAAGGATGCATGAGGAAGTTCAGTTGCCAAGGAGTAATCAGCGGCTCTGTTAAACAGGGACTACATCCACTTGTTGTGCAGAACTGCCTTTAAGTTGCAATTTCCATGCTTTGAGGAGTCTCACAGATGATAGGACCTACTTAAATGATCCTCTTAATTTGGCAGTTTTGAGTTCAGTTTAATAATACACTTCTTCCAGTGTAACTGTAGGCTCCCTGCAAAAGGGAGCATCCCACTGTGTTTTTCCTGCTCCCTTGTGTTAGATACAATAATGATACAACTGTACAACCAGTCAGATTATGTCAGAGACCGGGGAAAAATAATCCACTCAAAAAACCCCAAACCAAACATTAGTTTTCTGTGGCACCAGTGAGCTGATCTGATTCGCTGTGTAGTTTCGTGACCTGATGTCATGAATGGTGAATCCCAAAGTAAGAGCTGAGAAAAGGAGAGCAAACTGCAGTTTCACTGACAGCTCTGGTTATATGGGATGAATCTAATTCTTAGGTTCAATTACTGTCATCCTTAATGAACCACGCCTGTGCCAGTAGCCCTGCTGTTTAGTTGCCATAGAGTCATATACCCCAGGTGCTTGTCTTTCCTTCAGTCCTGAAGCCATCAGTATGCTGATGCCACCCTATGAGTCTTTTTCTGCTTAGTGGAAAACACTTTTTAATAAAAGTGCTCTGCTTTAGGAATGGGGCAAATTCTTGCAAGATACTGGTAATGACAGATTTCTTTTTTCCCCATGCAGTTGCTATGGAAAAGGGCCCTTAAAGATCGTTTCAAATACGTGCGAAGACCCATTGAAGATGATGAGCAAGTCTTGAGAAACAAATGCAAGTTTGGCCACAGGCGAGGACAGACCAGGAAATCTTCGTGTGCTGAAAACAAACCTGATGACACCCAGGTGCAGGTAGAGGTGAGATTTTTGGCACTTAACTGAGTTCTGTGTCTTTCAGCTCCTCTGCTGACAGTAAGGCCACCAGCCAGAAAAGGGTCGAACGTAAAGTCATTTTGTATAGAGTTTGTCCTATAGCCAGAGCCTTTACTTTGTTCTGTTTCTGGAGAACTAAGTATCAACTGTGGATACTGGATGCCTTGCACATTTGTTGTCATTTAGAGTTGTTGCCAGTTGGACATAAAATTCTGTCTATTTTTTTAAAATGCCCATTCTAGCACTTTTAAAATTCCCATTCTGCTTTAGGTTATACACCTTCGATAGAGGTTTACATCTAAGCTGAAACCTCTGTACAAATAAGAATGCAAAACAATATTTGAACTGGTAGCAAACAGCCATAACCTACTGGCACATTGCACTTTGTTATATAAAAGCTGTTTGTGTTGGTGTTGATGATATTTATAGGGATGCTTATGAATGTATGCGTGCAGTTTCTGTATTTCCCTTTAGTTAGAGAATTCAGAGAGCCATTGCTGTTCAGCAAATGTTTGAAGCATACTAATTAATTTATACACTTTCATTAAAACATTAAGGTTCCAGTTATGCTTTGCCAGCACTCCTCACACTTCCTTCAGTACTGCTTTTTGGGTGATCAAATTAAACAATTGTGAGAATGTGATAAGGTATTAAAGCAGATATTTGACTTCAGTTTACATATGTCCATCCTGCCTTTTACCAGACACATATTTTTAGGGGAGCAAGAGCAATTTACTGGATGCATTTCTACATACATCGCTGTTGTGTTTGAAGGTAGCTGTAGTTTTCTACCCAAAAAGCAGATACATGTTTTGGTTTGGTTTTTTTAGTAACTTCTGTTTATCCCCTTTTGATTAACATGTGCAGGAGTAAACACTTCCCTCTTTTTGCCTGCTTTAGTTTACAGAATGTGTGAAGTAAGATACCTTTAATTTGGTTGAAAACAATAAACAGTCCCGCATGCAGTAAAGGAGACACGATAGACTCCTAGTTTTGTGTATGCATTGAGTTAGCCATCCTTTATCTGCTAATACTTGGAAAGAGCAAATGTGGGTCTTTTTTTTGTATCACATCAGCTAGTTGAGAAGGATTTTGTAGTGATCCTGTAGGGACTGCATGCTCAACTTTTTTTTTTCTTTTTTTTTTAATAGAGAAGGTGTAACTGCACTGTGCTGTGTGTCTGTAAACTGCATTGCCCAAGGCCATCACTGGTCATCCCTTGTTTGCTTTAGAAATTGAAGAAGAAGAAAATACATACCATCTCTTCTAAAGTCCTAGACATTTTCTGCTAGCCTTAATGTTATAAGTGAATAAGTGTTAAACTGGAAGGAGGTGAGAGGATGCTGAGTACCCCTGAACAACTTTCTTTCTTTCCGTCTTTCCGTCTTTCTTTCTCTCTCTCTCTCTCTCATTTTTCCTGTATCCTTAACAAATACATAAATATAAATGCAAGAATTAACACATATGGAGCCTATTAAGTCTTAAGAATGAGTCCCACAAAATTTAGGGAATCATAACTTTCTCAGTTTTAAATGTGTTTCTACATTGAAAGCAGGTATGTCTGGCTCTGAGATCCTAAATTATATTGCTACAAATGTACACAGCTGAACAACTTGTTTGTTTAATATTCTTTTAAACAAATGCAGCGTGTAGTTTTTCAATCTGTATATTTAGGAACACACATAAAGACACCTTTCTGCCAATCCTCGGCACCAACTATTCTGTGATAAATTTAAACTGCTAAACAAAGAGTCTCAGCATCAAAAAATAAATATTTGGTCTAGAAGTCAATACAGAGGCAAACCCAAATGATATTAGAATTATCATTAGCCAGATCCCGTTGTCTTCATCCATTATTCAAGTTTGGAGGAACAGGTCAGCCTTATGTGAACTAGAAGCCAATAGAGTTCCAGGTTAAGGTGACCTTTGGAGAACGATCAGTCAAGGATTCCTAGCCCCTTTGTGTCTCCACGCTCTCCCTCAGATAGGCAGAGTAGGACATTTAGGGCATTATAGGTCAAAGCCAACTGTCAAGCAGTGCAGATGAAAGAGCACATCTGTTCCCAACAGATGACCTACTTACCAGCCACACAGCTGACTTCTGTGTTGGGCTTTAGTTTCTGAACAGTCGTAAGATGTAACTCTGTCAGATGTGCTTTGTGTCAGTATAATCTTGGATTGTTAATGGTATGAAACTGATAAAAAGATTATTCACTAATAGGAAATGCCTCACTGGTATATCTGGCAATTTTTAATATAAAAAGAGTAATAAAAGTATTACTACTAATAAAATCCTTGACTGCTCTCTATTTCATCACATGAAAAAACAGTTGCTTGCTGGGACAAGCTCCCTGTGATGTTTTGGGATGTGCCCAAAGGCACAGAGATGTCTGCCCCGTGGTCTGTCCAAGCCTGGTTACCTGCCAGCAGGCATTCCTCCTGCAGACACAGCAGGAGTGTTACTTGGCCTCCCATGCAGGGCATTGCTTCCAGATGCAGCATCTGGCTTTCTCCTCCAGTTTCTTTAAAACATCTGCTGATGTGTTGCTCATTACAGAGCATTATATTCAAGCAAGACTGAAGAGCATACTCGTTTTAGAGTGGCTAGCATTACAGGAAAGGTATTGAGCAAGTGCAGTGCCTGGGGCTGTAAAATGATGATTAAGTAAGCACATAAACCCATGCTGGAGCTGTCTGTCACTGAAGGAGACTTTGCTTAAAATGATGGTCGCTAGAAATGTTCATCAGATTGAGCCACCATCAGAAAGAAGCTTGGACTGTGCCTGACATAGACATTAATATGAGCCTCCATGTCTGAGGGATGTTCAGAACTTGATCAGGAAAGCCTCCTTAATTAACAAATTTTCTGGCTATGGAGTGAGAATCCTCCTCAGTCCTTTTCCACAGTCAGCCAAATATCCTGGAGCTGCAGTGATCCAAGGAAGAGTGCTTTGTAATGATAATGACCTTCATCTGCTGCAAATGGAAGGTAGTTTCCATGAAAGGGGTGATCATATCATGAAAATAAATCAGACTGTTCTGACTGATGTCCTTATTTTTTTTAGCGTCAAAATGGCACCATAAAACCCTTCTGCCCTGAGGAATTATTTGGCTTATGGTCCTTCAGGCTATGAGAAAAAAACATCTCCTGCCATTTGTAACAGGAGGAGCCCTAGCCTTGGGGGAGCCAGAAGGACTGGGAAGATAGGACACTCTTGGTGTGCATCTTTGGCCAGAGGATTATCAAAAGGCAAAAGGTGATAAAGAGGGAAGTGCAGTTAGAGCTGGTGATTGGCTTCCATATGATAAAATCATGTGGTTCAAACACTTGCTTAGTCATCACTGCAGTGGTGACCAAAGAGCAAATTGTCCCCTTCAAGATTTGAAATCTTGTCAGTATTGAACAGTGCTGTCCATGGAAAGCATGACTTCACAATCAATTCAGTTAGCTGAAGACAGACATAAAAATGTCCACAGATGTCCTGCATGGGTCCACCTGCCAATCTAGAAGGGCATGGGTCTCCCAGAGGTCCTGTGTCATATTCTACTACTTCCAGAGGTTTCTTGGGTACCCTTATGACATCTCAAATGCCACTAAATAGCTATGTCTATGCAATCGAATCAAGCTCCTTCAATTCATCCCAGCTGTTGTATGAGAAAACCTGTCAGCAAAGGAACTATCTTAAGGATATCTTAAGTTACCTGAATTTAAAGGGAATACAACAGGCTAGAAGACTGTTAGTAGTTCATAATCTTAAACAGAAGTGGAGAGAGTGAGAGTACAGTCCATCTTCTAATGCCTCCAACTTCTTACATCCCATGACAGGCTGTTTGTGAGGTCATCAGGGCTTCTTTGAAACTGTCACACAAGAAAATTTGGAGTTAGGTGTGAAAAGGAGAAATAGGCTCTGACAAGACATCAGTTAAGATAGCGGTTGATGTTTGCAGATAACTGGGCATATCTGTCACACCCAGTAGAACTGGGAATATCATAGGGAAAAGAATTTATAAAGGGGGCACCAGCAGGCCATCTCCTATCTGTGGGGAAGAGATAAGAAATGTTTTGGTGAGTACTTAGACTGAAAGAAGCAGAAGGATTCTGCAGAAACTTAAACCCATTATGTTGGACATCTGCTGATATTATTCCTGTACAGGGAAGATAAGCAGGAATGTTGAAAGTGGTCAATGTACAAATCCTCTGCCAAGAGGACAAGATGAAAATCAGAGAAGACTTCTGTGCTAAGAGGATCAGATGAAAATCAGAGAAGCCCTCTGGCCCAGGAGGCATCCAGGAAGAAGCTAGGCACCATACATGTCTGCTTTGGTGGTATCGTGGAGTACAAGAGCAGTGAAGCTAGTGAGAATATTCTTGCCATAAGGCTGAGGCTGTCCCTGACCTAATGAAGCTCAGAGAGCGAGCTTGTCTCGGAGAGAATGGATGGGCCTCCTGGCTTTAAACAGGAGGACGGTTGTTGAAAAGCTGTGTGATGGGCTTCCTGAGTTTGGCCAAAATCCACATTAAGATCACCTTGGGTGCCCAAAGCCAGATTTAATGATGAGGCCTGGAAGGCTTAACCTGCACAAAGTATCTGTTTTAGGGCAGATGTAGTAGACAGTCCCTGAACCAGCCAGCACGAGGGAGCTGATTGTTGAAGGAAGCCAGCTGTTTAATGGGGTGAAGCAGATGATCTATGCTGTCTTTTGCCTTTACCCTTCCTCAGCTTGCAAAACCTTTTGCCCAAGTCAGACTCATACTGAAGCTGGGGAGTCTGCTTGAGCCTCTGTGGGGGGTCTTAGGGCTAGTTGTGAGGAGAAAAAAGGTGATGGTGATGGAAAAGTTGCTGCTTTTTGGTGCTTCACAGAGGTTTACCGCATTTGCTTTATGCTCATTATCATCTGGAAATTGTCTTTGATGAAAGAAGGAATCAAGATTGAGTGATGTCTAACCTGTGAGCTGGAGTTTCTTTTTTCTTGAATTAGGTAAATTAAGCAAGTTAGACATTTAACAGGGATATGCTTTTGTTTGAGGTGATAACTAGCATCACATTTGTCAATGAGATTATGCCACTGCAGGAGTTAGAAACTTGAAACAGGGTTTCAACGAATGCGGATAGAATAGGATTTGGGAGGTGATAGCTGGAGTAAAAGGGAGGAATGAGGAGGAAAAAAAAAGTCATCAGCAAGGGAAAAAGGAAACCAAATGAGTCAAATGTTTATAAAATTCTCAAAGGATGAACAACTTGCGCATGACATGCAAGAACTCATTTGGCTCAGTCTTGTGGTTGAGGGGCACTATTGGCTGGTACAGCATTAGGTACCATCTACACTGTGAATGCTGTGACAGATGAAGCAGGGGTGATAGGCCACTTTTCCTCTCAGATTCCAAGGCTCCAAATCAAGTGCTTGAATGTCTGTGCAGCCAGAATGTGAATGTGCGTATACAAATGATCATTCAATGGCTGTACTGTCGTAACGTGATTTTCCCACCAAAACTTTGATGTGCGTACACAGCCTGTGGTGTTGCTTAGCCAACATTTTAAAATACTTTGAGTCAAAGCAGAAGCTTTAAACGCAAATTCCTGGTGTACATCTTATGCTTCACTTTCTTATTTATGTCATTCAGTATCTCTGTTGTTCTGTGATTTAACGTAAAGGGTGAAATATGGGTTGTCCCTTGGTAGAGGAAAACAGATTTCATCCATTTTGCTTATGCTGTGTGTTTGGCAGCTGACAAACAAGAAAGCAGTTGTGGTCAGATATAAACTGACTCACGTGACTTTGAAAGTTTGCAGTTAGCATTGGCATGTCAGTCTAGCTCTGAAAGTGTCTGCCTGGCTCAAAAGGGTAATTATGTTTAATTAAAGCAGAGCCTGCTTTAATTAAACATCTCATTTGAGTCCAAGTCAGCATGGATCCTGCAGTGAGTTACATGCTCGTTTTGCATGAAAGCAGTCTGCCCATGCTGTTTTGGCTGTCTTTGTGTGCAATGTTCAGACATGTGAGGTGGCACAATTGTGATGCCATCTCAGTTTTCTCCCACCCTCTGGGGTGAGAAGATGGGTCCCAAGCAGTGTCCAGCTTACTGCCTGCCTTTCATATTCAGACTTGTTCCAGTTCAGTCTCAGGTGGGTTTTGTTGTTGTTGTTGTTGTTTTGGTTTTGTGGGGGTTTTTTTGTTTTTTTTTAGCAAATCTTCACTTTCTAATAATCGTTATTTTGTTTGAAAGTTCCTGCTGATATAAATGCCCCAATGTTGAGCATACTAAATGTCATTATGATGAACCTGAAAGTCACCACAGAAAAAGGGCTGTCCCTTACAATAGTGGTATTAAAAACTGTTCTGTACACTGTGTTTTTATGATGCTTTGTGTCTGTCTGTATTCCAGACAAAATAGGAAGACTCACTTTTCACTATTTTAAAATCAAGACACATGATGCAGATTATGCTCACTTAACTACCTGTGAAAGCTGTTTCTCATCCTGAAGACATTACAAAACCCAATTAATGGAAAAGATTATCCCAAACAAGGGTCCCACCATACTCCCCAGTGTGAGTATGCAGGCATCATATTCTTTGTTTAGGCACAGAGAAGACACTAAAACTGCTACTGTCAAGCTTTCTTGCATAAGTACCTTGAGCATTGGTGCTATCTCTGATGCAAGTCTACTCAGCAATCAAGAAGCGTTAGCAGCATCAATGCTCTGAGCAATAACGTGACTTGGAGTATGCATTGGCATCTAGCAAGGCAAAATGGAAATGTTTTTTCAAAGGAAATATTTTTAGCTGCTGCTGGGAGCTGACAAGAGCAGCAATAATCAAAGACAACATAACAGTTGTACCAACACTGCTACTCATCAGCAACCCAGTCCCAGTACCAAAGCATGGTGTACAAGGAGCTCCCATTCAGTGCCGATACCACTGAACCTGTCTATGTGGCACTGCTGTTTCAGGAGATGGTTGTCATTACCATCGCATGGTTTCTATCCTTTCCAGCAAACAGGTAATTCTCCATCCAAAGGAATTTCCTCAAAGGAATATTCCCAAAGCATCCCAGGTGAGGGACCTGAACCCATGGCTGGCAGTGAACAGACCAACAGCATGCAGTGCTGTGCCCTCCTATCCATCCCTTTAACTCTGCTGGTCCTACTTGAATTCGCTCTCTCAAACTAAGAAGTCAGTAGGTCCTGCTGGCATTCTTCAAAAAAGAGATCTTGACCTTTGTTGTTAGCAACAGCTAGGCTACATTTACCATTCAGGAACTGGTGTAAGACCTTGTAAAGAGCAAGAGGTGCCTGCTGTCCTCACCAGAGGAGCTTTCATCACTCCGTGATTAGGCAGTCATGTTACTTTGGTGTTGACATTAATGACTTTTAGGATTTATGATGCTGGCTTTCAACAGTAACTGAAAGCTTAGACCTTGGAGATACACATCATGCATAAGAATTGTTCCCTTCCTCCCCACAAAGAGATGTAGCAGCTTTACTTTCTTGGCCGTGGCAGTGACTCATAAAAGTGCCCTGCTAGCTGGGGCTTTTTACAAGAATATGGTAATATAATCGCTAGCTGCATCTTGGGGAAAAAAATCAAGATCCATCAAAAGCACATTAAGGATTTTGGCCTTTATTTAAAAACCTGTCTCTGACCAAGTGACTATCTTCTTGCTTCAGGAGATGGGAGACATGAGGGATCTGGAGTCTAGTTGTTTTATGTATGTATGTATGTTTTCTTGCTTTAATGTGAGCATCTTAACACAATCTACTTGTGTATGGTTCCAAGTAGAACTGTGGATATCAAGTGGGAGTCACTGTCAAAAGGCATCTGGAGCGTGGGCAAAGAGCCCTAGAACCTGTGTGACTCCTAGATCTAGTGGCTTTAGTCACAGGTATCTGACATGCCAAGAAGTTAAGGGTAGTTGAGGGCATGGGCACTCAGGGAGGGGCTCCCATTGCTGTCACCCTTTGCGTGTAAATCCAACAGAACGGCTAAGAGCCTTGGCAGGACCGTCCCTCAGGAAAGGTCTAGGTTACACTGACTTACAAGCACTGGATATCCTCTGCTTACCTCATTAACTTCCTTTCTGCATCCCTTTGACCTTTTTCTCTGTTCTGCTGTATTTGTCGGGAGCTTGTGATGAAAAGGCAGCTTTTTTTAAAGGCATTGAGGTAAATTCTTGTTTGTTCCAGAAATATTTTTTATTAATAAATGAAACTTTTATTATATAAAGAGAGGAAATTCTTTACAAGATATACTAAGTATTTATATTGCTAAATAAAACAAAAACCTATATATAAAAATAGTTAAAGATCACCAATTAACATTCTCCTTACTGCTGCAAGGTAAATGAATGTTACTGGTGACACAATTGAAAAGCTGGCCAGAGGAGGTTGGGTAACGTCAGGAATGAAGGATTCCTCATTTAAAGAGGCTATTGGTTTAGTTCTGTCCTGCACACATGCTGACCTGTTAGCTTTGGTTCACTTCTTCACTACTGGTTTCAGTCTAGATAGGATTGTTTTTCACCAGTATTGAAATAACTGAGGTTTAACCTCATTGTCAAAATTTTACTGGAATGTTGCTGTGCTGTCAATAGCTTTCTCGCTTTGATGGTTAAAGTGGAGAGGATCTAGAGTCCTTCCTAAATTAGCATGTGGTGCAGTAACCAGCTTTCCAAATTCAACTTGTTCCTGTTCAGCAATGTTAAAGTTCACT
Organism: Aramus guarauna; assembly: GCA_013400195.1. NCBI lineage: Eukaryota > Metazoa > Chordata > Aves > Gruiformes > Aramidae > Aramus > Aramus guarauna. Next base: position 879,525 of record VXBL01007273.1, read on the forward strand.
ATAAAAGATCTTAAACCGCTGTTGAACTCATTCTCCAATAAAACTTAAAACACATTGCAAAATGGTGTGCCACTGAGATAACGTCTTTCCCCCAAAAGAAAGAAGCCACCTCTCAGTTACCTCTCTATTTACCTTAAAAATCAACTTGTTCACAAACTAAAAACTAAAGGGAAAAAAATTAAACTTGAATCCTGCATTTAGGTGTGTCTGAGTTAATATTCATTGTACTTTACTAGAAAAAAGGCAAATTTGCAAAATAGGAAGAAGGTCTGAAGATAATGGGAATTGAGTTATAAAGCAAGTTACACAAAGGACACATTCTGCTACAAGGATGGTATTTTGTAATTTTTTTAATAAAAGCAAAAACTTCTTTTGATGTTAGAATCTAATAAATCCTGAGGTCAGAAATTATTTGTGAAAAAAATCAAGTGATGCCAAACTTTCCCGCTCTATCAAAAACCTTCAGATTTTATTTGAATGAAACTGTGCTTAGAAATAATGAACAACATAAATCAGAATGCTTTCATCCTTTAGATTTTCAGCTAGGTTGTCTGTGAAAAGAACTACTCATCCAGAAACATCTAAATTCACTATTCTCTAATTCCACACTGATTCTGCTAAGGGTGGTTGCTGCCATTAGACTTCATGTACCAGTGAGGTCCCATTGCTCTGTTCTGCTCTTGACCAATAAACATTTACCACTTGCATTAAATCAGTTGGAATAGAGAAACATGCAATGATATAGTAAATCTATCCTAATTACCAGCTAATCTGTATTTACAGAGCTCTATATACTACAGTATATTGTTTGTATTCCCCAGTACGAAAGAAACTGTCCAGAGACAAAATGAAGTGATGAGATATAAAAGGCACAGACCCATCACTGTATGTAGACAAGGAGTTACCCAAATCATAGCAACTTTGGTTGCTAATGACTACCTTAGAACTTGGTATTTGCTTGCTCTTTCATTGCAAGCAGCATTGTTTTACAACATCCCAAATGTTTTATGTCATATTTACTATCGCCCATCTTCAAGGTACATAAACTTTATTTGTCATGTTTCCACTGCACTTTAATGAGTGAGAAGTAATCTCTGAAAAAGCAATGGACACTAAGGTCAGTAGAAAACTGTTGTTAATTGGTATCTGAACGGTGCTACCATAAACTTGGTACATTTCTGGAGCTCTGTTACTTGACTGAAGTTTTAAGATGTGTTCTAAGGCTGGGTACGTACATCCATTACATACACTACTAGTTTAAACAAGCTATGTTAAAGAGCTTAAAATTCAGAACTACCAACACCTTTCTTCAGCCTAGAAGTGCAGCTTAAAAAAGTAAAAAGATTACAGATGGCCATTGCTCTAATCGGGCTGAACACTACAAGAAAACCAACTCTAACATTGACTTTTGCTTATGTTACTCATATGTAATGGATGATGTACACAATGAAGTTTGGCCTTCTGTTATTTTTTTCCTAGTAGGTAAGTATGACAGCAATTGTTCCTTATACCACTGCCATACTTCTATTGGTAGCTTGCCACTGATGCTTACAAAAATGTCAAATGGGCTCATTTAGCTAATTAATAATGTCATTAGCTCAACTAGCTCTCAAGGACAGAGCTGACTAGATGGCAAGTGCGTCAACTCGAGAAGTGTTTGCTTTGACTAGGGGGATGGAGATAAGCTGGAGTAAAGGTCACAACTTGTTCTCCTCGGTGTTTGTTTCTCAGCAACCCAGTCAGTTTGTCTGTGGTTACAGCACACTGGGTTGAGTTTGTTTTGCATTTCTGCCTCTGCAAGTGAGGAAGTGATGGTGATGGCCCCTTTGGAAAGGAGCTGCTGTGCTCCGTATCAGGTGGCTGAAGAAGCTCCTGATCTACAGGCAGGAGGCTTGGAAGAACACCCACAGGAGAAGCCAGTAGTAACAGAGCTTCTTTCACGTCAGAGACTTCAAACTAGCTCTTGCCCAGAGTATAAAACATAAATGTAATTAAAAAAACCTCAAACAACAATCCAAGTTTGTGTGTGTGCATGTGTGAGAAAGCATGAGCTTCTTGAGACTGACTGAATGGACCAGCGCTTGTTTTTGTGCCATGGTCATGCTGAAGCAAGTCTGTCCAACTTAGTGCAAGTTAACAGGCTAAGGAACAGCTGAATGGCTCACTTCAGGATGGGTGAATACTAGAATGGTATTAATAGTCAGTAACCAGTATAAATTAGATACCAGAAAATACCAATTACTGATGCAGGGAGCTTGCAGAGATGACATATGCCAGCAGCAAAACAGGACTCTGATGACTGTGAGCAATCCGCCGGAGATTTACACAGAATTGGTTTTGTGGTTTTTCTGTCTTTTCTACACTGGTTATAAAGGCTTTGTCAAACAGATGAGAAGCAGGAAGCCTGCCAGAGCTTAGGGACAGGAGTGCTCAGGGTGCACTCTCCAGGTGCAGGAGTGCTCACAGCATATAAAGCCATAAGAGAAAAAACAGACTTTGCTTCTCAGATGAGGAGTTCAGGCAATCACATTACTAGGACCATTCTTCGCAGGCGATGTCAGGGCATCTGTCTCAGATCAGCGCGTCAGAGAAGAGGTTACAGAATAATATACTAAAATGAGCAGTAATAAATTCCCAAGACCACATGATATTTGTGCAAAATTTTCAGATGTGTCCAAGGATGAAATAGGTAATTTTCTAATTGTCATGTGCAATTTCTCTCATGAAACATGATAGTAGAAAACTGGAGGTAGCAAATTTGATGCCAGTTTCTAGAGTTTCAGGAGAGAGCTAGGGAACATATTGACCAAGAAACCTCCTGTCTTTACTAGCCAATTGGCAAGAACTGTAATGCAGACCAAAGAGATGAACACAGTGGGAAGGAATCAACAAAGTTCCTGTCAGCAGAAGTAATTCTTCATAAATTCATTAGTTCTTTGAAGTATTCAACAACCCTGAGGACATGGGAAATCCAGCTGCTATAGTTTAACTTCAGAAGAGATTTCACCACATGCCTTTCAAAGGATCTTAGAGGATATAGTCTGAGGGGATAAGCAGGAAGGTCCCTGCATGGATAAACAGCTAAAAGACAGAATGAAGAAGGCTAGGGAGAAATAGCTGTTTTTTTACAGTGGAAAAGATTATTAATACTTAGTTTATGCAATTCAATATATTTCTAAATGATGTGGAAAATGGCTGACTGCATTTGGTGATGCTACTAAGGGTACTAAAGACAAACACTGAAGAACTGCAGAAGGACCTCATGGTACGGAGTGACAGGGCAAAAATCAGTAGATAAAATTTAGTAGTGATAGATGTAAAATAAGGCAAGGAGAAACCCCAGTCCTAACAACATTCACAGTGATGGGCTCTGAGCTCATTATTGCCATTCACAAATTACATTTTTATACTATGCCAAAGAAAATTTGGCACAATGCTAAGCAGCAGTCAAAAAAAAAAAAAAAGTGTATTGAATGCCCAGAATTACTTAACAAAGAAACAAAAGGGAGTGCATTATTCTACTGTATGCACCTGTAGTGTCCCAGCATTTCAACTGGTATTTGAAGTTTTACTGTGCCTACTTCATAAAGGACATAGTGAAATTAGAAAATCATAGAATCATGGAATCATAGAATGGTTTGAGTTGACCTCAAAGATCATCTAGTTGCACCCTCTCTGCCATGGGCAGGGACACCCTCCACTAGACCAGGTTGCCCAAAGCCTCATCCAACCTGGTCTTGAACACTTCCAGGGAGGGGGCAGCCACAGCTTCTCTGGGCAACCTGTTCCAGTGCCTCACCACCCTCACAGTAAATAATTTCTTCCTGATTTCTAATCTAAATCTACCCTCCTTCAGCTTAAACCCATTACCCCTTGTCCCATCACTACATGCCCTGGTAAACAGTCCTTCTCCAACTTTCCTGTAGGTGCCTTCAGGTACTGGCAGGCCGCAATTAGATCTCCCTGGAGTGTCCTCTTCTCCAGGCTGAACAATCCCAACTCTCTCAGCCTGTCCTCATAGGAGAGGTGCTCCAGCCCTCTGATCAGCTTTGTGGCCCTCCTCTGGACTTCCTCCAACAGCTCCATGTCTCTCTTGTACTGGGGTCCCCAGAGCTGGACGCAGTACTCCAGGAGGGGTCTCACAAGAGCAGAGGGAGTAGAGGGGCAAAATGACCTCCCTGGACCTGCTGCTCTCACTTCTTTTGATGCAGCCCAGTACATGGTTGGCTTTCTGGGCTGCAAGCGCACACTGTCGGCTCATGTTGAGCCTTTCATCCACCAATACCCTCAAGTCCTT